>JAQZBX010064345.1:0-16512 GCA_029593785.1 Cabassous unicinctus
GGATCGAACCCAGGTGCCTCCATACGGCAGACGGACGCCCAACCATTTGAGCCACATCTGCCCCCAAATCTGTGTTTCTTAATTGGGGAGTTTAATCCATTAACATTCAATGTTATTACTGTAAAGGCAGTACTTCAGCCATTTTTTTCTTTAGACTTATATATCTCATATTTTATTTTTGTTTCTCTTTTACCCTTTTAATTACCCTTACTAATAATCTTCCTTTCTGCACTCTTTTCCAAACCTCTCTCTCCTGTCTTTTCATTTCAATCTGCAGAAAACTCTTTAGTATCTCATGAAGGCCAGGACTCTTGTTGACAAATTCTCTCAATTTCTGTTTTGAATATTTTGATCTCTTCCTCATTTTTTTTTTTTGAAAGTCAATTTTGCTGGATACAAAATTCTTGGCTAACATTTTTTTTTTCTTTCAGCACTTTAACTATGTCATATCATTACCTTCTCACCTCCATGGTTTCAGATGAGAAATCAGCACTTAATCTTATCAAGCATTCCTTATATGTAATGGACCTCTTTTCTCTTGCTGCTTTCAGGATTCTCTATCTTTGACGTTTGACAATCTGATTAATATGTGTGTTGGAGTAGATCTGCTAGGATTTGTTCTATTTGGAGTATGCTGTGCTTCCTGGATATTTACATCCATGTCCCTCATATGATTTGGGAAATTTTCAGCCACTATTTCTTCAAACACTCCGTCTGCCCCTTTTCCCTTCTCTTCTTCCTCTGGGACACCCATAATGCATATGTTTTTGAATTTCATGCTGTCATTCAGTTCCCTGAGTCCCTGGTGAATTCCACCCCCGCCCTTTTTTTTTTGGTCTATCTGTGTGACTTTGGGTGTATCTTTCACTTCAATAATTCTTTCCTCTGCCTGTTAAAATCTGCTGTTGTGTGATTATAGTGTATTTTAAATTTCTTCCATTGTGCCTTTCATTACCATAATATCTGTTATTTTTTATGTTTATGATTTCTCCTGTACATTCCCCCAGTGTCTTCTTAATAACCTTTATTTCTTCCCTCATATCATTGAATTGATTTAGACTTTTTTTGGACATCTATGATTAATAGTTCCACATTCTGCATCTCCCCCTGCTTTTTAGTTTGTTCATTGATTGGTCCATATATTCCTGTTTCTTAGTATGGCTTGTAAATTTTTTGCTAATGTCTAGTCATCTGGTTATCTTAGTGGGTTTATTCTGCTGAGCAGTTTTTCTCTTGCCAAGGGTTTTATTTTTCTTTGGCTTGTGTTAAGGGTCTTCTTTTTTCTTTTTAATGTTTTTATTTTCTTCATTTTTGTAGGTTTCAATTCTCTGATATTTGCCTTATGTCCATGCATGTTGTACACCTTTTCAATTAAATCTTTTAACATACTCCTCAGTGATATATCTCTAATATCTTGGCACAGGCCAGTTTCCCAACCTTCCCCCAAAGGCAGAAGGACTTTTTTCTTTTGCCCTTACCTCCACCACTGTAGGTCTACATGTACTTTTGGGGTGTCAGGGTTTGCTGACCTTACCACAGTAGCTTAAAATTCTGTTTTGTGGGGAAAGAGGGTTAGGATGGGACTTTGTGCTTTTCTCAGAGTTCCAGCTGTTCCTCTCCCACCAGCCTACACCCCTGAAGAAAGTTTTCTCTGGCTTTCAGCCCTGACCTTAATCTTTCATGTGCACGCAAAGGAAGTCTGAAGAGAAGAGACTGTGAAAGGGTGTGAACTCTCTTTGGTTTTGCATTTCTCAGGGGTTCTATACTTTTACACCAGTGAACACTCACACAATTTGTTAAAGCTGCTGGATTTTTCTTACCTTCTTGTATAGTGCCTGTAGTCTCTTTCTCCTGTTCTCTGTCACAAGAAAGCCAGCATTTGTGATTGGTCTCCTTAGAAGGACCCATGTTTCCTGTATTCAGGCTACTTGGTTGCCCTGTGATATTAGCTGGCTAATCGTTCAAGAAAAATTATGATTTTGTAATTTATCTGATATGTTTCTTGTAGTTAAGGTATATATGATTCTTATTCCAGCTTTCTACAACTTAGGTGGAAGCAGAATCCCCTCTTTGCATATTTAAGAGACCATTCCACAGCTCTAAAAGTCAAGTGCTTTTGGATAGTGTGGTATGTAATAGATCCAGTGGGTTCTATGGCCATGTGCTCACTTCTACACCTCCTTTGCTGTGTAGTAGGTCTCTGGGTTTGATGCAGTTTTATCTGTTATCTTGTGTTGGTGCATCAAACATTCTCTAAGTCCTTGGATAGCAGTGCTGGCTTAGGCCATGGGGGTAGGAAAGGTAATCCCATATCCTAATACCAGGTTCAGTGATATTAATTAATGTTATTCAAACAATTTAATCAATCCTGTTTGGGAATTACTGTCAGGGACTGGGATTTATGAAATTCTCAAATATGGTATGTCTTCATTTTCTGCAAAAGGATTTATTTTTTTGGGAACAGTCAAATGTTGTTTGGGGTCCAATTTGATGAATCATTTGGGAGGGTAGACAAAGTAGGTAAAACAATTTTAGTTTTTAAAAACAAAAAAGATTTGACTTCTTGACTCTCAAGCAGTAGTAGCCTCAGCTTTCCTGAATTATAAACCAACTCCAACACATTTTTCAAAAATAAACTCCAAAATACAGTTTGAGCAATGATAGCATTGTTAGAATGAGCATATGACCTCCTAAGATGAGCAGCTGAAAATTGGCACTTAATTGGATTATATCCACCTATTAATTAAATTTGCTTTACTTTGTACAAGGCAGAGATGGAGAGGGAGCATTATACTGAATTGAAAAATAGGAAGATGTGTTTCCTTAAGGTAAAAAAAAAATCCATTAATCCATTTCCTACTCTTAAGTAAAATTTGCTTTGCCAAGTTTATTTTATAATACAATGTTCTGACAGACCTGAATTTTTTTCATATATTTTATTTTTGGAATCTTGAATTATGTTACCAGAGCTTACCAAAAGGGAGCTATAGCCTTCATTTCCTTATGTATTTCTTCACTTAAAATGCATGCCAGGTTATCAAGCTATTGATAATAAATAGAAAAATGAGTTTCAAATTCAATTATCTTGAATTTATATTACATTACACGTTCAAAGTTTGTTTATAAATAGAGCATCAAATTTTGCTGACTTCTTACATTTCCCATAAGTATGCTTTCTCACCTTTATTTTTATTTACTCCCTCTTTTCATTTTGTGACAATGTCCCTATAAGAAATTGTCAACAGGGTATTAGAACTTTTATAATGTGCTATATGCTAACAGGGGAAATTTTAAGAACATTTTATGAACAAGTAAAAAACAGACAATTAGGAAAATAAACCAAATCTACATTTTTTCAGTCTTTAAAAACAAATTCTTCCCTCACAGATGTGTCTATCACAGGTAGACTGTTGTGCATGTCAGATGTTGTATTTTAAGCTGCACTGAGAAATTACAATTTTCATAGGTGTGAAGATGTATAGGTAACTTCAAACTTGATTGTGTCAAATGTCATGCTTAATTCAAAGGTGTTCCTTGCAAATTCAGATTTAAATTTAGACATAAAAGTTTATCCCTTCTCTCCTTCCCACCAATATTATGGGAAAACCATACATTGTAATTTTGAAGATTGCCAAGCAACCTGAACAAAATAAGTATGATTTTTTTTTATTCGAAGAGAAGAGTACCATTTTTCCTAGCTGTGCTTGCAAAGAGCTTACTATAGCAAATATTAGTTCTAGTTTTGATTTGGGCATTTATACCTTGGCTGGACTGCTCATTGGAAAAAAAATTTTTTTTTCTTCAATTTTTCTGCTTAGAATTTGTTGGGTTGCACTGCTCAAACAGGTATTTGTTCTATAATCCTAGTATCTGACAGGCTAAGAAAATGACAAATTGTTTTCATTCTAGAAATTGGCTATGTTTTTAAACATATACACAATTAGTTGCATAAAATGCTATAGCAAATTTGATTAGAAATAGTTTAAATTCTTTTTGCCTACAGTCTCATCAGCATGATTTGTTACTTTGTGATTATATTTTAGTAGCAATAAACTCAATTATCATTTAACACATTGAAAAAACATTTTAAGTGTGTGTTTTTATCTTGAAGAAAAACTGTCAAAAAGGAGTACTGATAATTGATGATATGCTGCCATGCTTCTCTACTGTGCTACAGAAATTTTAATCATTAGATGCTGGAAACCAACCATAATATATAAATAGCAGATTTTGTGGTAAAAGTAGACATTAAGACTTTCTGCTCATTTTTCTGGCTAAATTAAAAATTTAAATGTTGGAAAGGAATTAAAAATTTAAATGTTGGAAATTTAAAGTTTAACATTTAAAGTTTAAGATGAATTGAATTTCTTCAAGAGAATTAAAATAAGTACAAAATTGCATTTGAAGTCCAAGCTGGCTCTTCTCTTCCAAGCAAACAATCTCTTGTAAAATCCACGTTGTTACTTCTACCCGAAGCATATAGCAAGACTGCCTCATCCACTAGACTTTGGAAATAAATCAAGGACCATTGTATGTGCTCCTATATAATGTCTGCGATATCTCACGCCCAGCAAAGGCGCCTTCTTTTTCAGTTGCTTTGCTAACTTGATCTGTATACTAACGTGGTTCCGTGATGATTGTGTGAGATGTTGATATTTGGGAATGCTGCCCATCGGCTTTCTGGTTTCAGAAATTGCACCAAAGACTTGAGATTTAGCGGAATTGATAAGAGGAAAGCCAACATAAGAGCCCTTGCTTTGATGCATGCTATAATAGCCAGCAAAACCCACCATGGGCAGCCTTGAGAGCAGGCCACTACTCCGAGGGGTACTCGGTTCTTTGGGGCTGATTATGGCTTATTGAGGCAGAAAACTTGTTCGAGTTCAAACTCTTTGAATTCCTTGTTCACTCAATAGAGTGTCAAAAAAGAGCATTCAATGTTTCATGTCACAAAATCACCGCCGGCCTAAATTGTTCCTATTTCTCTTTTGCATATGGTGCACAAGAAAATTTTCAACACTCTTCCGTCGCCCCATAATGCTTTGATATGGTAGCATTGCCATAACAGCCCGCATTAAGGAACTTATATTTTATTCTTCTTTTCAGTGTACATAAAAATCCCAGCTTAGTCCTTTTTTGTCTTTTAGATCCTTTGAACTCTTTCAAGCCATTTTTCAAGACTTTCTGGGCTTTGACGGGGCTGGGCATTCACTGTAAAAGCAGTCAATGCCTCAGTGAGACCACAAGCAAAACTGTGAGTGTCTTAAGCAGGGACCACACAACTCTTGTAAGTATTTGCATATTTTAGCAACTCTGTTGAGTGTGAATCTCAAAGCAAAGAAAGCTGCTCATTAATTTCCTTCATTAAATATCTTGGGTCCTTATACTTTTCTGAACAGAGCATTACCTGTTCTGGATTCCTTGGAGCTGATATGTGTGACAGGGTGCACTTGGATATAGGTTTGTATGTATGCGTGAATGTGCTCGTGTTTTTGAGTCCTGGCTCAACATTATCACTAGAGAATATGTTTACACTGCATTGTGAGATTCTAGAATAAAGTGCTGATTCAGACACAAAAGTATATACCCTGAAGTAGCCAACTGTGGGCTCAAAGAGAGCAAGGCCAAAGCTGGACTGCTCAGTTCATTTTCCAGTTCAGTAGCTGTAGTAATCCAGCTTCGCCAGCTGCTAACAAGATTGGGTCTGAAGTTTACCTCCACAATGAGATAATCAGATTACCAGCCACAAAGATCAAATAATGACCCAGCTTTCGAGCAAGTTCAGCAGGCCCTTGATAACACTGTGTGGTCCTTGAGGCTTGATTAAAAAATTAAATGGCTAAACTTTGCCTCAATATTTTGCATTGGGATTTTGAGTGACTTGATGATTCTTTTCATAGTGCACTTTCCTATTCTTCCGTTGGTTGGAAATTAAGAGGTAGGAGAAAAGGAGGATGCTCCCGCTGTGCAGTTGTTCTTGAGCTGGGCTTTAAATGAAGCATGTAGAATTTTTAATTTGGTAATGTAGGGAAGACAAGGCAAACGCAAAATCTCTTGAGAGCAAGGAGCTAGCTATAACAAAAACAACAAACTTTGCCTCTGCTGAATGTTGCTTCCCAGCACTGTGCCTCTGGACCAGAATGGATTTGGTCTTTCTCTCCCAGGCCAAAAATGTTTGAAAGTTTTGGTGTTGGCTACTATATGATAGCTGTTTTCAGTAGTAAAGGGATTATTCTGAGAGGCATACAAATGTGATTGTCTCACAGCAGATGGTGCGCACTGCTTCACCTTTGAGAAAAGTTAATTAAGCCAAGCATATTGTGCCCATAGAGAAGAAAATGTAGATGAATATTGAGCAATCAAACCCAGTGTCTCCTTTTTTCATGCCTTTGCAATGGGACACAGAATCCCATTGAAAAAGAATTATGTACAGAATCAAATTAATTCACATCCAACTTTACTCTCTTCCCACGTTTTAACAGGGGTGCACACCAGGCCCTTCAGAAGTTTTGTCCACAATCAATGGGCTACACTGCGGTGTCCACTAAATTAAATGAACCAGTGCAGAAGAATCTCTTGTGAGATATTAAAAGGGTGAAAGGCTGTTTAATTCAAATCCTTCCGTAGAGTCTTTTCACAGCCCCTTTCCATAGTACAGTATAAATTATTAACTAACTCCTTTCATCTCAGATCAATTTACAAACAGAAACAATTACCCCTTGTTAATGAGAGTGAACACTTCTAATAATTATGAAAGTTGTGCTTGATTCTGTTTCCTCACAGGCCCTTGTTTACACTCTAATTTAGAGTCGCACGCAAAGTGAAATAGAGCAAGAATTCTCAATTTGAGTAATGGCTGTTCTTGAAACATATGGGCTTTGCATGTTAATGGACATTGTTTGAGGAATAGATTCAAATATGATTCATTGATACCTGTTTCCATTCAATCAGTTCTACTCCCTGATGGTGCTTCTCGCTTCAACTGTCTAGGACTCCCAGGGGGCTGCTTTTCAGTAATGGGGGTTTCCGAAGGTGTTCACACCATCATCTCTACGAATGGTGGGTAATTGTTGATGGACAGGCTTACCTCCAGAAGACGAGGGAGAAAGGGCTTTTACTGTGGCCTCCTGCCATGCTGAGTGGTCTGAGGCCTTAGGCCACCTCCATGAGCTTAACTTTATCTTTTCCTTCAGAATCGGTGATGAATCCAAAAGGATAAAGGTAGACTTTAGACACCAGAGGAGCCCTGAGACTCAAATAGAAAGGCAAATTTTAATCTCAATTGGATATAAAGGGGCCAGAGGAAATGACTCAGATCACTGAAAGAAAAGGCCAAGTCTGAGGTAGGCCTAGCAGCTGGGTTTCTGCACCTGTCCAGCCCTCTTTCCCATGACTGGCCAACCCCCAGGCTCAGCTATTATTTTGGTTTCTCGGGGCGTATTCAGAGACTTGAACAGTGATTGTGGAGCTTGAAGAGGAGAGGGAGGCAGCATCGTTTAGGAAGGGAAAGATCACATAGGCCAGCAGTGGCCAGAGTAGTAACCAGGAGGTCTTCCACAGCTATGAGAAAAAATCCAAAGTAGGAAGAATTTCAGTAACCGCATCAACCAGAGAAAAGTAGCTTTGTAAATGAGGCCATTCAATTATACCTTGGGGAAGATAGGAAAGCTGATTATAGGGAAATGAAACAGAAAATTGTTTGAGGATCTCTATATGATGGACATAGTGAATAGAAGCCATCTAATTGTCCTGACAAGGGGCCTTTATGTAGACTGAATTCACCAAAACTTTTTGTGAAGATGCATGAGGATATCATTGTAAGTATGCTATACCTTTTTTTTGTTCTATGCTTTTCTTAAGAAGACTTTTAGTTTAAAAATAGTTTAGTTGCAATGATAGTACATATCCTGATTATATTATATATCCCATTTAATGAACCAATATTGATACATTATTGCTAACTAAAGTCCATACTTTATTGAGATTTTCTTGGTTTTTACCTAATGCCCTTTTTCTGTTCTAGGCTCCCATCTCATTAGGCTCTTCTTGGCAGGGGCAGTTTCTCAGACTTTCCATGTTTTTAATGATATTGACAGTTTTGAGGAGGACAGGTCAGGTGTTTTGTAGAATGTCCCTCTAAAATTGGAATGTGTTTGACGTGTTTCTCATGATCAGACTTTGATTATGGGTTTTTGGGAGGAAGGCCACAGAGGTGACCTGCCATTTTCATCTCATCACCTGAAGGGCACATACTTTCAACATGACTTATCACTATTACTGACCTTGATTACCTGGCTGAGGTGGTATTTGTTAGGTTTCTCCACTGTAAGGTTGCTCCCCCTCTTTCCAATACTATATGCCTTGGAATGAAGTCACCATGCCTAGTAACACCTAAGTAGTGAGAAGATATTCTCCACCTACTTGAGGGGGGACTATCTACATAAATTATTTGGAATTTTTCTGCCTAGGAAATTTGCCCATCTTTCCCAATTTATTTATTTATTCAATCATTTATGTCAGTATGGAATCATGTATATTTATTTTATACTTTGGATTATAAGGAAATACTGATTTATTTATTGCGTTGCTCAAATTGTTCCACCATTGGCCACTGGGAGCTCTTTCACTTGGCTCCCATGTCCCATGTCTCTTTTGACATGACCTCCATCTTTTTTTCTTTATTTTTTTTAGCACTTCCTTACTTTCTAGCATAAGATGCTCCAGGCTCATCTTTTATGTTCCCTGTCCCAGCTCTAGAATTAGCATAGAATTATTTCTCCAAGAATAGCTGGCATCTTTTTTTAAAAAAATTGTTGAAATATATCACTCATACATAAACATACATAAACAACAAGTGCATAATAGTTATGAAATTACAAAACAAACATACATAACATCACACAGGGCTCTCATACCTCAACCTACTACCAATACTTTGCATTGTTGTGAAACATTTTTAACTAATGATTAAAGAGCATCCTCAAAATATAACTACTAACCAAAGTATTTTCCCCCCAATCCACCCTATTATTATTTTTTAAATGATTTATATGTGAACATACTTAAACAATAAGTATGTAGTAAAAGTTGTGAACTTACAAAGTAAACATGCATAACATCATAAAGGGGTCCCATACAAAAACCCACCACCAACACCTTGCATTGTTGTGAGACATTTATTGCAAATTATGAAAGAGGATTGTCAAAATCTTACTACTAACTATGGTCCTTATCTTATATTTGGTGTATTATTCCCCCAGTCCACCCTATTATTATTTTTTAAATATATTTTTATTACAGAAGTTGTAAACTTACAAAATAATCATGCACATGTGCAGAATTTCCAAACAACACCCCTCTATCAACACACCACACCATGGTGGAACATTTGTTACAGATTATGAGATAATATCATCAGATTATTACCAGGTCCATCGCTTACATTTGGCACACTTTTTCCATACCCCCCCATTATCAACACAGTACATCTTTGGCATAGATGCATGAATATTACATTATTACTGTTAACCACAGTCCATAGGTCACTCTAGTTGCATTTTTCCCACGCTTCTCCACATTCCCACCACTCTGCAATACTGATGTACTTCTGCTCTAGCTCACAGGACACTTTTGCATCTGTACCGTCAACCATAATTCTCATCCATCTCTGGGTTTACTGTGCTATTCAGTCCCTAGATTATTCTCTAGCTTTCTGTCATTTGGCATTTACATCCCTAGAGTACCATTTTCAGCCACATTCCCATTTATAAACCAGCTCCTACTCACTATACTGTGTTACCATCAACTCTATACATTTCCACACTTTTACAGTAAAATTAATTTAAACTTTTACATACATTAAACATCAGTAGTCCATCTCAGTCCTCCTCTTTTCTCCTTTAAGAATCCACCACTTACCACCAGGTCTTGAAGATATTTTCCTACATTTTCTTCTATAAACTTTATGGTTCTTGTTTTTTATATTTGATCCATTTTGAGTTAACTTTTGTATAAGGTGTGAGATAGGGGTCCTCTTTCCTTCTTTTGGCTTTGGGTATCCAGTTTTCTCAGCACCATTTGTCGAATGAACTGTTCTGCCCGATCTGGGTGGGTTTGACAGGCTAATCAAAAATCACTTGACCATAGATGTGAGGGGCGGTTTCTGAACCATCAATTTGGTTACATTGGTCTATGTATCTGTCTTTATGCCGGTACCATGCTGTTTTTACCACTGTAGCTAGGTAATATGATTTAAAGTCTGGAAACGAGAGTCCTTCAACTTCACTTTTCCTTTTTAAGATGTTTCTGGCTATTCAGGACCCCTTACTCTTCCAAATAAATTTGATAATCATGTTTTCTGTTTATTTAAAAAATGGTGGTGGAATTTTTATCAGGCATGCATTTAATCTGAATATAAATTTGAGTAGAATTGACATCTTCATGATATTTAGTCTTCCAATCCGTGAGTATGGAATGTTCTTCCAATTAAGTAGGTCTTTTTAAAATTTCTTTTAACAATGAGTTGTAGCTTTCTGAATACAATTGCTTTACATTGTTGGTTGAGTTTATTCCTGAATATTTAGGTTTTATCTGTCATATTTTATTTTCACCACTCTTTTGACACTTTTAGTTACTTTTATTGATATAATCTTCATTTCTCTTCCAGACGTCTCTCTCCTGTCTTTTCTTTTCAGGCTGTAGCACACCCTTTAGTATTTCCTGCAAGGTCTATCTCTTGGTTACAAACTCTCTCAGTTTCTGTTTATCTGTGCATATTCTAAACGCACCCTCATTTTTGAAAGACAACCTTGCCAGATATAAGATTCTTGGCTGGAAATTTTTCTCTTGAAGTATCTTAAATATATCACACCACTGTCTTCTTGCCTACATGGTTTCTGATAAGACATCAGCACTTAATCTTCTTGGGTATCCCTTATATGTTACGCATTACTTTTCTCTTGCTGCTCTCATAATTCTCTCTTTGTCTTTGACATTTGACATTCTGATTAGTATGTGTCTCGGAGTTGGTCTATTCAGATTTATTTGGATGAGATATGGATATCTATATCCTTCAATAGGGTTGGGAAATTTTCTACCATTATTTCTTCAAATATTCCTTCTGCCCCCTTTCCCATTTCTCCTTCTGGGACACCCATGACATGTATGTTTGCATGTCTCTTGCTGTTGTTTAGTTCCCTGAGAACTTGTTCAATTTATTCCATTCTTTTCTTCATCTGTCCTTTTGTATGTTCGCTTTCAGAGGCCATTTCTTCAAGCTCACCAATTCTTTCTTCTGCCTTCTAAAATCTGCTATTATTTATAATAAATTTATAAATAAATTTTATTTATTGCACCTTTCATTCCCATAAGATCTGCTACTTTTCTATGTATGCTTTCAAATTCTTCTTTGTGCTCATCCAGTACCATCTTAATATCCTTAATCTCTTTAGCCATCTAATTGAATTTATTAAGGAGATTTGTTTGAACATCTATGATCAGTTGTCTCAACTCCTTTATGTTATCTGGAAGCTTATCTTGTTCCTTTAACTGGGCCATATCTTCCTGTTTTTGTTGGTGTCTTGGCATCTGGTTTACTGGAGTATTTATTCTGGGTGCAGTTTCTCTCTTTAGTTTAGGGCTTTCTTGCCCTTTCTCCCTTGCTGGTTGTATAGTAGGAGCCTAGGATATAGTTGGTGCTGTAAGCTGTGGAGGCTCAAGCTGCCCTCATTGCCCCAGGGACCAATGAAGCTTTTCCCAACTTTCTCCTTTGCCAGGGGTAGGGACAGAACCACAGCCGTGTGTAATAATCTAAGTCATGCAGGCCTAGACTGTAGTTGCCCAGAGACACTGATGAAGCTTCATGCCCCTCTCTTCCCTGCCTGGGGTAAGGATGGAGCTACAGGTGTGGGCAGCAATCTATGCCATGTGGCTCTAAAATGACCACAGTTTTTTGGTATATTTCCAACTATTCAGTCTGTGCCAGCCAAATGTACCTGCAGTTACCCAGAGAGGCTGGTGCAGTGCCCGCCAGCTTCCTCCCTGCTAGAGGTGGGACTGCAGTTTATGCTAGAGCTACAATCTTATCTGGATGGAAAGAACCTGGTGCCTACCAGCACTGTGACTTTCAGTCCACCCCTCTTCCCCTTGTGCTAGGGGCAAAGTTAAAATGGCAGCTACCGGCCTCTTTCTGACTTGGACAGGTTCAAACTTCAGCTGTTTTTAGGATTATACTTTAGCTTGCCGAATTTACTAATCAGTGGCTGAAATTGATGCCCAATGGTCTCCTCCTCCCCCAATTTTGGGAACTGGAGCCTCCCATTCTAACTGTGGAATAACTCCTGAGGTGGCTTGTGTAGCCAGTGGAGGATGGGCACCAGCCTCTGGGGTGTGGAGTGCTCTACTTACCAATCGTCTCTGTAGATGGGCAGTCTCCTCCTTCCATTCTTTCAAGGATGTTGTTGCCGGATGCTCTTCTGGTCTCCTGGGGCCCCCAAACAGGTGCTTTAGATAGTTCTGGGTGATTACTAACTGCCCTGCAGCATGAGCTGCCTCTAAGAGCTCCTTACTCTGCCGCCATCTTGCTGGTTGTTCAATACCTGGCATCTTTTGTTGGAAAGTGGTATTAGAAATCAAGATCTGGGTGTACTATATCTTTTTAAAAATGTTACAAATCAGTAAGTAGAAGAATTGTGGTAGGAAATTCTAAATCTAGTAACATTCATTTGTTCATTCATTCATATATTCACCCAAACATTCATTGAACATATTTTTTGAAAGCTTGTGATGTACTTGGCTCAGTGCTAGACACTGGGAGTACAAATATAGAGGAATTCCTGTTTATATGGAACTGCACATTAGGCTAGTAGAGGGAGCTTAGACACAAATGCCTTGATAAGGTCTGGTTTGTTTAATTTTATTTGATAAGTATTTATCATATGTGTAGTGTGCAGTAGATATTGTGCTAGTATTTGAGATACAAAAAGAAACATAAACCAATTACTGCTTTCAAGGAACTTATACATTAGTGAGGTGGGGTTGGGGTGGTACAGAGAACAGGAAAACAGGGATTCAAAATATAGTATGGTCTGGGGTATCCTACTCCTAATTTACAGTTTGAGATGTGAATAATGCTCTTCTCCCCAAGTAGCTTTCCAAAGACCAATAACCAAGAGCAACACCCAAGTCCCCAAACCCGAATTAGCAATAAATCCAGCCTCAGTCTCTTAGGGTCTGCCTTCCCCAATGTATTCAGTAATCATTCAGGGTTTTATTAATGTCCAAAAGATTTGTCCTTATTTCACCATTAGAGATGGGTTTTTATAGAACATTCCAGATTTGTTCCCAGAAACTTTTCTCCAGAAAGAATACCTATGTTCAACTTTGAAGAGATTGATCATTTTCTCACTGCTGCCACCCCCTGGAGCTGGAGAACGTCACCGCCACTTTTATGTTTGAAACATTGTGTAGGGGCTAAGTCCCTTGACATGGTACTATTTTTTCAAATATGAGACTATCCATTCACCTAAGATTTTATGAGACTGAATCAGCCACTCAGAGATGAATATTTACATTGTAATAGGAAATATGAATGTGTATGTAAACGTCCATTAACTTGGCTTGACTTTGTACAGAATTGATACACTCGCAGTATTTTCAGTGGGGTATGCAAATGGGTGACTTTGGCCAAAGTTGTTCAAAATAAAAGTGAACTTTTGAAGTGCTCTTCAGTCTCCATTTCCTAGATATGAAACCTTGGACAAGTCATTTAATTTCTCAGACTCTCCGTTTTCTCATTTGTAAAGGCAAAAGATACATTTTTCTTTGTGGGGATGTTGTGAAGATCAAATGAGTTAATGGATGGGAAATATTATCTTCAAATGAAAATTGTGATGATAACAATAGAAGCATTAATAATTATTTCTATGAACAAAATATTCATTGAGTTTATAAACATATAACTTTGGAGCTAGACAGACTTGGGTTTAAATCTTAACTCTGTGACACTGAGCAAGTTGCTTACTTTTCTAAGCCTCAGTTTCATAATCTATAAACTAGGACACAGCACCAATTTTTGAAAGGGAGCCAACATGTGTGTTTGAATACTTGGACTGGGTTATTTATCATCAATATTGACATTTCACTAATGGCAGGATTCATAGCTAAGAGAAGCATTAAGGGTTGTATAATACTTGTGAGGATTAAATGACATAATTGATTCATTCCACAAATGCTTATGGTATTTTCTAGATGCTGGACGTATGGCAGGGAACAAAGCAGACACAAATTCCTACCCTCATGGAGTTTACCTTCTAGTGGGGGAAGATGGGCAATAAAAAAGCAATAAACAAGTAATATATGTATGTGCTATAGATGGTATGTGTTATGGATAAGGATTAGGCCGAGGGGAGAAATTTCTGCTTTGAAGGTGGGGCCTCAGGGAAAGCCTCTTTGAGAAAATGACACCTTAAGGAGGTGAGGGAGAGAGCCATAGGATATCTGGGGGAAGAGCTTTTGAGGCAGAGGGAAGAGCAAGTATGAAGCCCTGAGGTGAGTCTTGAGAGCAGACAAGGCTAGATCATGAACTTCTTAAGGAAGGCAAGGCTCTGACAGGGAAGTCTTTGCCTCAGATCTGGTTCTGATTTCTTCGAAGAATGCCCATACTGAGCAGCCAACTCTAAGGTGAGGTAGGCTGATAATCAAGTTGCCAGCATAAATTGGCTTAAAAAACTGATCCATAGCTTTTCCCTAAGCCTGTTCTGGATGGTACAGGCCATCTGGGCTGACTTGATTTAAAACCAAAAATATGATAATGGCACAGTACTTTTGACTTCCAATTTTTAAGAAACATATTTTAACTACCAAATATATCTACCAAGTTCTAGGATGGGATTCTCCATTTCTTTCCATCAAAGCATCCTAAATGCAGTAAGAGAGTGTATGTATACACCCAGAGGCCTGGAGGCACAGCCTGCAGTGACATTGCAAGTTTGAAATTTCCTGAAAGCTCTGAATTTATCTTAGTAATGAACGTAAAATTTATAATATATGTGTTCTATTCTTGTAAAATGTGGAATCTTAAAAAAAAGAATACTTCAAAAATATGTTGTATTTATCCTAAGACTTTACATATTCCTGTGTACATTGCCATATACTTTGGGTTATCCCACCTAGGGAAGCATAGAAAATTGGGCTGTACTAAGTAGAATTGGTTTGGGTTTCAAGTTGAATACTCTGTTCAAACTGTATTATATCTATACACCTTGCCAGTGCGAATTTACATGCAAATTATAGCCTGTGTCTGATTTTCCTGTAGTCGTATTATCTTTAAAATATGATTTTCCCAAGTGGTTAAACATTGCCTTTTTTTGACACCCTTCTCCATTGACTCTTACTTTCTTTCTCCTCTGACTTCTTACTTCTTGCAGTGCTTATCCTTTTTTGTAGTCAAGTCTCTTTGTCCTCTTACCTGTATCATTTGAAAGTATATTTGCTGATGCCAGATTGCTTTTTTAAAAATATCTTTATTGAGATATACTGCCTGGGTTTTGAATCTCAACGCCACCATTTACTAGTTCTGCAACCCTGGGCAAGTTACTTAACCTCTCTAAGCATCAGTTTCTTCATTTATAAATGAAGATAATCACAGAATCTATTTCATATGCTTTTTGGGAAGATTAAATGAGTTAATGTCTGCAAAACATTTGGAACAGTGCATGGTATATAGAAAGTGCTCTGTAAGTGCTGTCTATTATCAATTATGATTATTGTCTGCTTTTTCATACGTGGTCATTGGGATGTGCTTAATACAAGTAGAGACATTTATATTCTTATTTTTCTACTCCAAGTTGTCTAGTTGCTTTCTCCTGAACACTCCCATATTACTTTGTACCAACTCTAGCCCTTCTTTTTGCATTGTAATTATTTACTTACAAAGCATTTTCTCTCTCTCTTTAGACCAGTGGATGGTGTGATTTTGCTCCCATGGGACATTTGACAATGTCTGGAGACAGTTTTGGTTGTCACAACATTTTGGTAATACATCTGGGGTGGGGATGGGGGATGCAACTGGCATCTTGTGAGTAAAGGTCAGGGATGCTGCTAAACATCCTACAATGCACAGGACAGATCCACATAACAAAGAATTATTCGGCCCCAAATGTCAATAATGTAATGGTTGAAAAACCCTGCCCAAGGCTGTCAACTCCAGAGGGCAATGCTCCTCCCTCTTTATATATCCAGCATCTAATATAATGCCTGGTCCATATTGGGCACCCAAAACTATTGAATCAGTTTTTGCATGAATACCATTGATGCAGAGGACATGATATTTTCTTTGGAAGCTCTGACTGCTTAAGTACCATAGAAGGCTATTAATTGTAGATTCTGACATTTGCATGTTTATCAAATGTTTATTCATGAGCCATTTGATGAAAAAGGTTACTATCTTAAGACACAAAAAGACAGCACCAATAGTTTTGCAGAAGCGTATATGTCTGATGTTGTAGGTCTGAG
>JAQZBX010064346.1:0-16512 GCA_029593785.1 Cabassous unicinctus
TAAAAGCCATTCTTAATTTACAGGCCATACGAAAGTTTTGTGGGCTGTAATTGGCTGACCCCTGTTCTGTATGGTTATCAGAATGAGCGAATAAAAATCATTTGTATGCTTAAACCCATCAAAGACTTGCTACCAGGGGCCAAAGGAATGAAGTCTGTCTTCCTTAAAATGGCCTATTCATTCCTTCATGATCAGCACTTCAGTCTCATATCCTGCTAATTAAAGTATGACACTGCACTCTCCAGAATACTGTACTCCTTGCAGTTCCCTGCCCCTACAGAACTTTCCTTCTGGGCCCTTGACTTCTCTTCCTAGAATGTTTTACACTTTACATTTATTTATTTGTTTGTTTGGCTTGTATCCTCCACTAAGAGGTTTCTTGCTGGCAGGGCCATGTATTACTCAATTCTGGATCCCCATCATCTCACTTCTAGCCCAGTGCTGTGCTCAAGCAGGCACTCAATAAATATTTGATGAATGCATACATGAATGAATGAATGGACAAATGAAGAAAAAGTGGAGCCAATTTTGCTATTTTGCTAACAACCCTGACCAAAATGTTAGTGAATTCATGGGTTGAAATAAGTACAGGCAGTTCTTAACTTAGGAATGGGTCGTGTTCCAAAAGTTTCTTTGTAAATTGGTTGTTCAGAACTTGGAAGACATGTTCCCATATAAATGATGTTATAAATGTATGCTTAACTGTTCAGCCTAGTCTACATAAGATTGTTTGATGCATAATTTTGCTGAAATACTGCAGTGTGGAAATATCAAAAATAAGAAAATAATAACTCGGGTGTCACCTTTGAAATTTTATTAAAATATTATAAGCCTACAGATCATCTCAAGAAATTTAAAAAGCATTTCCCATTACAAATTAAACCAAACTGCATGCTGGTAAAGGCTTAGAGAATGGAAAAAGACAGTAGATGGAGAGATTCTGAAAAGTGTTATGGAAAACAATAAGTTGTTTTTTAAAAAGTACGTACTGGATTATTGTATATCTTTTTATATCAGTAACACTATCTCTAACTGTAACCCTTATATTTAAGGCTCTTGTGTATAATTCTCTGTTTCCTGCCTTATGACATTGATGTAATCTACTTACATAAAAGCCCTGAAAATACTAGAGACCCTACCAAGGATTCTACAGGGGAGAGTTTGTAGCCATAGCACAGAGACTGGTGTTCCAGCGCTCTCCAGGCCTTTCCTCTAAAGAGCTCTCTTTCTCCCTATGCAGTGGCTAACCTGGTTGCTCTTCCTTCCCTCTGTCTCTCTCTTAGGCTAACACCTTTTTGATTATGCTTATTGCAAAGACGTTTTATCAGCATCTCTCGGTTCTAGAGTCTAGTGGCCCCTCCACGTCAGAAATCCACCAAAGAGGCTTATCTATGCATTTGTCCAGCAAAAGCAAGTCCCTTCTTTGGGGTGTGGGTATTCTAATACAGCTTCTAAGAAAAATATTTTCTTTATAGTATTACATTCCTTATTCTGTTAAATAGCTGGATGGTATTTCATTTTATGATGAAATAAACTTTTTATCCCAAGTTTTCTATTGAACAGCATCTTCACACAAGGATGTAAGGGACTCCCTATTGTTGAATTTATATTTAGTGTTTATCCACAAATATGCTTAATCTATCTCTTTCCACAATGCCAAGGATAATTAAGAGTTGGTTGTAATAACTTATTCCTTTGATTTGGAATGTGTGATTAATTATGAATAAATATTATTTCCTATTAATTCATGCTTTTGGTATAACTGGTATGACTAGTTTTTTTTTTTTCAGGTCTTGTTTCTTTTGTAAATAGAAGGTCAGTTTTTTTTGTTCCCCATTGATTTCCCATGTCAATAAAAATAAAAGGCATTGAAACTTGTCACATCAATTTAAATTGCAATTGCAGTTAAAATGTTTAAAGTGCCTAATATACTAGGCAGCTGCAGTATACTAGAAGAATCATTTATGGTTCTCTGCCCCCAAGGACCTGAAGGGCTAATAGGATGCTAGATATGTAAACAATTAACCTCTAAAAGATCCAAAATTGAACCTGTAGGATCCTGATAAAGTAGAAAGAAATAGAAGGAACTCCCCAATCGGTGGCATGAAAAGATAGTCTAATCTAAGATGATTTAGGAGTGTTATTATTTTTAAAAATGTTTATAAGAGATAATTAACATATAATAAGTAAAGTATAAAGCTGAAAGAGAGCTTTGAAATAAATCCAATCAGTTCCCTTATGTTACAAGTGAAGAAACTGAAGTCCAGAGTGGTAGAGTGTCTTTATAATGTCATACAGCTTGGAGTGAAGGAGCCAGGACTCAGATGAAGATTCATACACCTCAAGACTGCCACTTCTGCAATAAAAATTAATAATTAAGTTTATTTAAATTAATGAAAAAAGCATGCAGACTTTGTTCAGGGAATCTATCAAACCAAAAATGATGGCACAGAAACATCTGGGTGTTGAAATATGATCTTTTTGCAGGACCCTTGAGATATCCGGTTGGTGTTGCTTTCATAGAAACATGGACTCTCATGGTCGAAGTGATCCCCAAATGTCACTGAATTTCTCTTTGGCCTTCTATGTTGAACTTAAAGTTTTGTGCCTATCACATACATCTACCAACTGATTTTGGCTTATTTTTGAAGAGTAACATGGAAGTCATGCACTATTCTTTCATTATGGTGGTGCCTTAACAACCTCCAAATAGTCAAGACTGTCTCAAGCTTTGCTAGACCAAAGAGCATCACAGGAAATGAACTCCAGGCAGCAAACCGGCCTGAGCACTGTGTGTCAGCTACAAATACTCACCCTTCATGGGACTGAGAAAGGGCATGAGAGTGGAAGATACTGGGTACCAGTCAAGACTCTATATTTACTAGCTTTTGTATATTCTTTGGCAACTTACATTCATCTCTGCTCCTCAGTTCCCCCATTTGTAAACTGGGAGTTGTTGGGAAATCAGATGAGATGATATCTACAAATCACTTAGAATGAGGCTATTATACATGGTATATGTTCAATAAATGGTAGCTGTTGTTGTCCTTGAGTGGTCTTGATCATCATTACTATTGTTTTTTAAAGAAGTGAGTGGCAGCTAGTCTCCTAGATAGCCCTTGGTGATCTTCCCCTTCTGGTAATTATACTCTTGTGTTGTAGTCCCCTCCAATATTGAGTCAGGACTGGCCTGTGTGACCAATAGAACACTGCAGATGGTGTATGACTTTTGAGGCCAGGTCATAAAAGGCTTTTGCCTTGGCCTTTTGGATCACTTACTTTGGGTGAAGCCATCATGTCATGAGTATACTCTAGCAGCTCTGTGGAGAAGCCTACTGTAGCCTCCTGCCAACAGCCAGCACAACTTGCCAGCCATGTGAGTGAGTCACCTTAGCTGCAGAGCCTCCAGCCTATCAAGTCTTCCATTGTATACAGTCTTGCATTGACTGCAGCCTCCAGCCAGAACTCCTAGGCAATCTGCTCCCAAATTCCTGACCCATGAAACCATGAGAGATAATGAATATTTATTGTTGTTTTAAGCCACTAAGTTTTGGAATAATTTATTACGCAGGAATAGATAACTAATCTTATATTTTATCTTGTGTTTAATTTCTTCATTGGGGGAACCATAACTTATAGAGACCTTGCCCATAAAGAAGAGGAAGATGAGGAGCTAGTGCTTGTTGATTGAATACCTTTACCTGTGAATATTCTCTGAGATGTCATTGGTGGCACCCCCAATTCCCTGTGTTTTCTCATCACTGCCCCCAGGTTTTAATCCACTTTCAGTTCAGGTCTCTGTCCTGTTCCATCAGTGATGACAACATACCCTCAACAGTATGGAGGAGATTCAGGGTTTTTTTTTTTTTTGTACCCAGTGACCAGTAATTTATCACCCTAAATGATCAAAATTAGGGCAACATCAAATATCTCTAAAAGCCAGGCAGGTAACTTCAATGTTTTGAAGGGGCTGTGAACTATAATGCTATAGAGAGTGGTGAAGACTGGCACAACTGAAAAGTACATAAAGGAATTCAAATTCAAACAAAATTTAAACACTCTACCACCCAATTAAATTACTTGCCTGCAAAATTCAACCAGATGGCACCAATTTGATAACTCTAGTCAAAATTGAACATTAACAACCCCAAAGGAAAAAGGAGTTCTTAAAGGAACATTTTTATTCCTTGCCTGTCTTCCCATTAGCACATAATAGCTCGCCATATGTGTCTTTAAAGTATAGATACATTTGCATCTTCAAAAAACTCTACTTGCTTTATCAGTTACTTGTCACTGCATGACAAACCATTCTAAAACTTAGTGGCTTAAATCAATACATGTTTATTATTTCTCACAATTCTTTGGTTTGGATGTGCAGTTGTTCTTGTCTGGGCTGGCTTGGTTGGGGCTGGATGGTCTAGGATGGCCTCACTTACATGCCTGGTCACTTAGTTGGGGCAATTTGGGACATGCTCCCTCTCCATGTGTCCTCTCAGTCTTAAGGAGGTGAGCCCAGACTTCTTCACAAGGTGCTTACAGGATTCTCAGCAGCCAGAAATCCCAGTACTCAAGAACTTTTCAAACTTCTGTCTGTGTCATATTTGTGAATGTCCCATTGGCCAAATGCAGCTTCAAGGATTAGATAGACTCCTATATACTTGATGGCAGGATTGGCAAAAGACCTTGCTTATAGGGATAGGAGGAATTTATGACTTTAAAAAGAAAACAATCCATTATTCTTGCCTTAGGGAAAGGAGAGTAGGAAAAAGTTACATAAGTGGGATCTGTTCCCTGGTGGGGAAGGAAGGACAGAATCCCCTGATTAAGATTGGAATAAAAAGCCTTCCAAAAAAAGATTTTTGATGATAGGCCTGACATTTGTTGAATGCCTCTTATATGCTATAGCGTATAGTATACTTTATAAAGAGTGATCCATTTGATTACAAAATAACTCTAAAAATTTATGCAGGGCTATCATCACTGTTGTTGGGGAAACTGAGGCCCACAGCAGCTAAAGAGCCTGAGTGTGGTCTCATCTGCTTCCTGTGACTATATGGATGAGCAGGATAGAGGGACCTCAATGCAGTAGGCATATCACTGACCTAGGATTTGGGGATCATGCTAGTAGGAACCTCTGCCCCATAACCCCTTGTCCTGATTCTCTGCAGTCCCCATCCTCTCCTCATGTGTGTCCCCCCAGCAGGCTGATCCTGTTCCCTGTCCCAGACTTCTGTCTCTGCCTCACTGACCCTCTCTAGCTTAGCCTTGCTTAGGTTACGTGGGTAAATTGGAGCCAGGTTATCTGTCAAATGGCAAAAGGAAGGTTGTTCTTGGTCCAAGAAGAAGATGGACTGATGGAAAAGTGTCAAGTTTGAATTTGAAGCCTATTTTCTCATAGAAATGCTGTTACACTGGTAGTTCAGTTTCTGTTGCTAAAAATTAGTTTTAAACAATGTTTTTTTTTTAAAATAAGGCTTATATTTCTTTTCTCTCTATGGGAGATTACGTCTTGGGTAAAAGAAAACTAGAGACACTTGTAAACAGGGTTTCTGAGTAATTCATCATCCAAATTGAGCACTTTTGAGAGGGAAGGGGGACGCTATTAAAATTACCCCAGGACCATCCCTGGTAAACAGGGATGCACTATGGGAGGGGATTTTAGAGTAGAGCACCTTTGAAAGATGGGGACTGCTTGCACATATTTTGTAATTTGATGACAAGTTGTTTTAGGTAGTGTCTTAATAATTTAAAGGAAAATACATGAATGTCTCTGGGGCAAACTTCTAAACAGTGAAAAGATAAGTAACTTTTTGGGTTGCTCATAATTAATAGCCTCAGTGCTCTCAAATTGCCAGTAAGTTCCTCTTGTCTGGTTCGCACAGTTGGATTCTGTCTTTCATACTGAACATTTGCAAACTATCCAAATATAAACATCTTTAATGAAGCAGTAAGATACTGAGGCGAAACAATGTCCAAGGTGTGAATTATTGCACCATCCATAACTCAGACTGAAGTGTGACTTTTTGTGATTGCATAATGGCTCTTTGCCAAGTTGTATAACAAAAACCCTGGTAATTACAGCCCTAAATAACTCATATAATCTTTAGACATTTATTTTTTAAGTTAGCAGAAATTGTAAAATAAAAACCCAAACAGTAAAATCACATCTTCAAATTCTTAAATTTATTTAAAAAACTAATGCATTTGGTAGATACCCTCAAAGATGCTTGTTACTTTTCTTAATTATTTTTATGAAATATTATTAATGGATAATGGTTGGGGAAGAAGGAAACAGAAAAATGTCTTTAAGTGAAAGACTTCTGATAAACCTACATATATCAGGAATAATTCTATACTTTGGAAAATGACTTAGTCATACCTTCTTTAGGAAGTTTGGATTTATATTTTCCTGACTTTTTCATAGCTAAACTGCTTTTTGTTTGCACTTGCATGCTTCGAATACCTAAGGTATATGAAGGACAAGTCCTACACCCAAAATCATGAAACCGGAAAAATTCAGCAACACTCAGTAGGCATTTATTTGTATTCTTCAATCTAGGCACTGGGTGCTCCTGGCACCAAGTTATTCTAAGTATTTTGCCTGACCCCAGCACTTCCTTGTCCTATCTCATTGTCTTAAGATTCTGATTTCTGTTCAATCTAAGTTGTAATAAGTGATAATGGCTCACATTGTCTCCCATTCTACTTTTTTCCCTTCCTTTTTTCTGTAGGATATCTTTTTTTCCCCTCTTTTTATCTGTAGGATATCTTAGACCTAGAAGAATGAGTGGATATTTCAGGCACTGTTGCAGAGCCAATTGTGGGGACAGGGATTTTAGGGGTAGGGGTGTCTTTTCCAGCACCTCTCAGATCTCCTTGCTTAAATGTCTAATCCACCTACCCCTCCTGAATTATGCAACTGACCAGAGTCATTACAGTTCACTTGGAAATAAGAACACATCTTTAAGAGTAAGGAACAGTCCTATGAAAAGATGTACTGAAGCATGGGACTTTTGAGAAAGGACGTAATAATTGCCAGTTCCACTCCACAAATCCCTCTGTTTCCCTGAAGGACGTGATAATCAGCGTGCTTTGACTCTCAACTTCAGCTGGAAGAATCAAGGAAGATATATTTCACGTTGATTTGTCTCATCCAGGCCCCAGGCTGTGATGGGAGTTAGTGGATTCTGAAGCCGGGTTGATGCATCTGCTGGAAACATTCAGCATTTGGAATACTCTTGTCTTCCTATCCCATATCTTATTCAGCATTGCTTTTTTCCCTCTGCACCTACTGCACTTTCAGAGAGAAAAAAATGCTTTCAGACTCACCAGTTATGCTTTCCGTATGAAGGTTCTTACTATGCCTCTTGAATGCTTGCTTCCAGAACTCACCCGGTCTTGTATGGTTTGATAAAGCTTCCTTTTGTAACCTGGGATAGGTTGGTTTCATGGGTGCTGAAAGAGAGCTTAGAAATCAAAAGCTTAGGGGTGTTTTATTTTATTCTTCAGAACCCCAGGGTTCTCTGAGGTGTCTCAAAGCTCTGGGGGCTTGGGTGCAATAGGAGGTGGGCTCCCTTGTCTCAACTTTAGTCTCAGCACCTTTCCGTTTATCTGCTTTGTACATTGGGCTGCTGTGTAAAATTTCTCTTGAACACATCAACCAAAATTTGGCCCGGCTAGGTCTAGGTCTGGAGTATGCCTCTTGATCTTGTGGATCTTCTGTCTTGTTATATTGCTGTACCTTCTGAAAAGGTTGCCGAGGTTATGTGCTGCCAACTAATAGATAAATAGGCAGGGTCATGAAGAGACCATTCTTAAAGAGGAAATAAACCTTTGGAGAAAATGCTCAACTTCATTGAGTTTAGGATAGCAGATTAAAGCCATGGTGTTTTTGTTTTTTTTTTCTTTTTTGCCTATTAAATTGGCAAAGATGATAATACTCAGTGGATAGACAACATATGTAGAGACCAGAGTTCCCATATTGGTAATGGTGTAAATTTTGGGGGTCATATTTATATAGAGAACTTGAAAATATTTAAGATATGTTCATGCTATCAGCCTCAGCTTTCTGCTTAGTATTTGTGTACATTCTGATTGGGAGATACCTGTGTTTTGTAGGGATTAAATAAATGTCTTGACTGTCACTCCTACCTGTAACTCCAAAACCCCATTTCTAGAAACTAGTCCTAAGGAAAATAATTTGAAATATAGTAAAAGATATGTGCCTAGAGATATTCTTTGTAATTTTTTTAATAGTGAAAAGTCAGCTTTAGCCTAAATGCACAACAATTAAGGAATGACTAAGTAAACTATTAATGGTGAAATATTAAAATCATATTTACAAATTTTTTGCATTGTTAAAATGATTTTAATATATGAGTAAATGTATAGAGCTTTATGCAAAATTGCATATAGAATATAAACTGAATAATTAGAAAATATGTATATATACATAGAAAAGATGAGGGAGAAAAATGCTATGATTATCTCTGGGCAGTGCAGTTATGAGTGATTATTGATATCTTCTTTGACTTTTACAATTTTTTCTGCATTTTCCACATTGTCTATGTGTTACTTTTACAATATGGGGGAAAAACTAGTTTTTTTCTTCCTGACAAGTCCACTGAAAGTTCCACAAAGATCTTGGTTATTTCCTGATATAATCCAGTAATGAGAAAAGGGCCAAAGCCCGCCTTCCCCTTGTGAACCTAAGAGCTTTCCGCGTGTCATTCGGCACATTCAGTGTCCTCAGTCTTTCAGGTTAGCATAAGAGACTCTAGGTTATGTCTGGGAGAATATAACGGCAGTGTTGGTACTCAGGATTCACCAACATAATGATACTTCTTTCTTCTGGCTCAAAGAAGACGTTTCCTAACTTGGCCAAATTAGGAAACCTCTCTAAGCCTCAGCTTTTCATCGTTCAAATGAGAATGATGATTCCTACATTATGGCATTAAAACAAGAAAAGAGAAATGTACCTACAACAGTGCTTGATATAAAAGAAAAACATTCACTCCATGTTTGTTACATTGCTCCATTTTCTCTGGGCCTCCTACCCCATGTACAGGAGTGGTATAAAGGGGGAAAGTACTTGGGCTTTGAAAATTTATTCCTTATCCAATACAATGGGGACTTGCCTAAATATAATCACATGGCTAGATCATTCTGACAACTCAATGGCAATTCCTGTTTTCAAGGACTGTGGGCAGCCATGGTAAGAACTTAGTGTGTGTTTGTGTGGGTGTAGTAAGTTGCCTTCAGTGGCTGGAGATCCACCTTTTTATTATGTATTTGTGACTGGGAGAAGGTGCTTCACACAGGATGAGTTCCAGAACTGTAGAGAAGAAATTTTTTTCCCATCTCCTTTGCTCTCCATCTACCCAGTGCCCAGTGCCCTTCTTTGCCCTTTCAGAAAATTGCTGTCGATCCTTTGTTTTGGTGAAAATGACATTATTAGTAGATTTTGATGTTACCTTTCTTACATGCATTCGCTTTTAATCAGGAAGCTTGGTGCTAAGAGTATGGAGCTCTAGTGGAGCAATTCTAAGGTCCACGTAGCAAGAGAGAATTTTGAATGTAGGGAAACCATCCTGAAAGGCCTTTGAAATAACTTCTGAGGAAAACTCCTGCTGGTCCATTTGCTCTTTAAAAGAAGGAAGGAGTGTTGCGTTCAAGAAACTGTGGGCTTTGGGAGGGCCCTCTGCGGTCACTTCATTACCCTCTGATGTCCTTACCATTTCCCTCTTGGCCTATTTCCAGTCATCTCACTACTGCAAATGTCACCAGACATATTTGCTTTGAAGATGGTCAGAACTCTAGATTCTTGCAGGCTTGGTGGCTCATATTGTAAAAACCTAAAATTAAACCAGGTCAGATACCAATATAGAAATAAAATGCAAATAAATCATTAAAGAATTAAAAACAGCATCAATGTTTATTGCCTCTGAAACATAGCCTGGGAAACTGGATGTGAGATTGGCATGCATCTTTATGATGATGAAGCACATACAGCGCGGGATTTAAAAGCCAGTATTTCCAAAGGAATAATTAATTAAAAAGGGAGGTTAATTCACAGTTTATAGACTTAGCATCTGCTTGTTTAGCATATGCAATAAAAAGCAAAGTAGTAGTAGATTTATAAAAATGTCAGTTGGATAATTTATGTATATATACTAATCATTTTTGCATAACCCAGTTCTCTTTTCCCTTTCATGATCCTTGCCAAGATATTGTTTTAGAACAGAATGTGGTACTTATACCCTACGTCTTTTATGATTTAAATATTCTAAGTTGAACGAATTTTTATCTTATTTGTATGCCGTATTAGTCATTGGAATTTCTGGAACTTTTTTTTTAATCAGTGAATTGAAAAATACCTGTGTATTTTGGTTGGCATGTCCAAGCAATATTTTTGAGCTGAAGTTCACAGATTGTATTGTTTTACTAAATACGTGTAATACAGGAGCTTTGTTTAATTTGCTGATAACAAGGACTTAAATGCATACTATTGTAAAATTAAGAAATTCACACGTTATTGCTTTATCCTTTGCATGTTTGTATTTAGCTTTATTCTGTGGACCAAACTATTATTTGTATGGCTTTTCTTTTTCCTAGAGAGCTGTCCCTGCTGCAAAAGATTTTCATGGTCTTACCTATTTATGAGTCTATACTGAACCTTGAGGGTTAAAATTGTGATAGAGACATGGAAATCTGTTTTTTTTTTTCATTTATGAGTGTTTAGGTTGTTTTTCTATTTGAAAATGGTTTTTGTTGTTGTTTTTAAATTTGGTGCTCAGACTAGGATTCATGCCTACTTTTGTTAAAGTCTCACTAACATAATTCCTTTGAAATAGGGATATTCAGGTATTTTCTAATGTAAATGAAATGTATTTTCTAATGTAATGTTCAGGTATTTTCTAATGTAAATGTAATGTATTTTCTAATGTAATGAAAATTTGGATATAAAATTTTTCAATAACTTTTTTTGATGGGGAGAAATCTCATCCCTCAGATATTACTTCTTGTGTTAAAGTCTATAGCTGCTAAATATAGTAATACACTTGCCTGTAATTAGAGTATCATCGGCATCTGAAAGACTGTTTATTGAAATTACTTATGCCCCACCCTTTCCCCAAAATAATTTGAAGCTATTTACAAAAAGAAAAGATGACATATAAGGCATGATGAATAAATAGGAAGAGTTAGGGGCAAATTAGGGGGTGAGAACAAGGGTGATAAAATAGGAGGAAGCAATTGCCAACTGAAGTTTGAGCATAATTACTGCGATTGAGAGCATTAAGGATTTAATATTATGTGAGCCCTAACTGGAATTTAGCCATACAAAAGCTGCGCTTGTTTTTTCCATTTGTATTCCTGTTTTCACCTATTTTATTCTTCCGTGATTTTCTTTCACTCCTGCCTTACACTCTTTGCCAGACTTGAAGATAAGGTAAAATAAGCCATGAGTTCTTGTTGATAAGTAGAAAAGATTTAGATGTGAGGTAACAAATGGATAGCCTATGGGTGGAATGTGGCTTACAGCTGTGTTTTGTTAAATCCACATAGTGTTAAAAAAAATTCCTAAACTTTATAAGATTTCACACACAATTTCAGACTTTTGGCTTTTCTCAGAAAATCGAATGAGCAACCGGCCCTACCTTGCCTGCTTTCTTTCCTCCATGACAGAAGCAACTGCTCCCTTCAGGTGGAGTGCATGCTCTTTCCATCTGCTTGGCCTCTGAGGGCATTTGTGAGGGTGGCCCCCAGTAAGACAGCTTCTGCTTGCCAAGAGCTGGCGTTCTTTCTTACAGTGATAGGGCATCGGTACTGCATGGCTACAGCTTCTTTCCTGGTGATTTTCTTATGACTTCTACCTCATGATAGACGTCCCTCCCTCTCACCTTTGTAGAGAATGAGAACACTTGCAAAGCCCTCTGTACCGTAATTCATCTCAGATGATACATCCTCATTCAGTATTCATTCATTTCTTCCAAAAACATTTAATCATATGTACTATCAAAGTTCAAGTCCATACAACTCTGTCTATAGCTGATATTTTAGAAAGTGCTAAATACTCTTTATAAAAGGGGTCTTCTAAATCCTGATGTACAGTATTTTTTGATAATCTCAGATGTTTAGAGTCAACTTGAGACTCCCACTGCCTGTGGGGCAATGCTTCTTGCGGTGAGTCAGTTATTTACTTGGTATGGGCAGCAAATTACCTTGGTGGACTGGAAGATTCTTCACCTCTGTCAGTGCCCAGATTGCCCTTAGCTAAGAAGCTGCAGATGTTGAAGGTTGGAGCTGAGTCCCTACCCTGGAAAAGAAAGCTCACTGATAGTAAGAAAGACAAATGCAGATACGGACTTTCCATGTAAATAAGGGAATAGATATTCTGTGGGTTTACTACAGGCCTGAATATGATTCATTTTGGGGGCACATATACATTTTTCTCAGATCTTAGCATCTGGAAGCAGAGCTAAACTTCAGTTTTCATATGCTCTTAAAGAAAAGGTACTGGGTATGAAAGAGGCATTTTATGAAAAGGAAATGTTCAGCAGCTCTCTTAATTGTTAGAATTAAGAAAAACACAAAAATTATTTTGGTCAGTATTATCTCAAATACAAACAAAATACAAAGATGTTTTACCTTTTCCAAATATTTGGTTGTTGGTTTCTCTTTAAATGACTTTAAAAATTTTATTCCTTAGGCGCCAACCCTCATTTAGTCATTAAATTACTTAGCCAATTGGCATTTGAGCATTTGTTCTGTGTTTGGTACTGTAGTTCCAAATTACACTCATTGTAACCCTGCATAGTCTAAACACTGTAGACCCAATTTTATGCTGAATCTGTATTAGAAGAAAAAGAGATCAAACCATCTTAGTCAGATTCCTTCCACAGGACTGCTTTTTCAATTGTGTGATTACTTATCAATCGATGAAAGATCACGCTGAATGATGTAAGCATCCCCTTAGATAGCTAAAGATAGCTAAAGAGAAATTCTTTAAAGAAATCAACCAGCAAGAATCAGTCCTTAGTCTAAGTTTTTAAGTCTGCATCTAATTTTCAAATTAAGTGAGTAAAGTTTATTCCATCTGTGTTTTTTTAACCCTGAAAAATGGAAGCCCAAAGACAGAGCTTAACATTTCTTTTAAATAGGAGGACAGAATATAATAGGTTTAATTTTAATCTAATCACTCTCTAAGCAGCTTCTAGTGGAATCTTTCTTATTACTAGGCTTGGGTACAACAGTCTCATTTTTGAAGGCTTAACTATAAGCTATTTCCCAAATTCTATTTTAGTGAATAAAAAGAACTCTTTTATCTTCGCACTTACTGTGGTGAATACTGCACCCATATGTATATTGCCTTGTCCATCTCTGCAGAATTGAATTGCAGTAAATATCCCTTTAATGAGGGAAACTGATGGTATTTCAGGAGTTCTGGTGTCCCAAATATGACTTACAGGTGATACTAATAAAAGTGCATTCACCACTTTTATTGTGGGTAGTGATAAATCTCATCCTTAGAAGTCTGAACACTCTCATATGGTTCCCTTTATGTGTTCTGGATGTGCTAAGGCTCAGTTCTAGACACATGCTTTCTTAAATAATTAATTGACCAATTAATTTATCTACGTCAGTTTTCACTTGCCTGACTCTGTTGGTGATCACCAATTGCGAGAACTGCATGAAAGATTTTTACTTAATGTTTACAGTGGAAGGCTTTTGCATGCCCCTGCTTTTATGAATTTATGAATTTAGGTTGTTTCTAATAAAACGCACCCCATGAAAAGTCAGATAGAACATGGATGACCTTCTGAAGACTTTGCAAGATGGGGAAAGGAGTTCCACTCTATGTTTTAGTCCTAGTCAAGGCTTACTTATTTTGGAGTCAGAGAAATGTGCTGACAGAATGCAGTGCTTGATCTTAAGAATGTTGTATTGGGTAGGTAGTTTGAGAACAAGGTCGATGACATGCTCCCAGCTGCCTGGTTCAAGACTTTAATACTGTCCATGGCATTTTTAGTGGAAGTTTCCATAGGACTGGAAGGGAATTCTGACACCAGCTACCATGGCTTGGTGGCAACTTCCCACATGGTTTTGGACTCCCTCAGGCCTACTTCATGCCTCTCTTTTAAAAAGAGTGATCCTGTGGTAAAGTTAACCCAACCTGAATGGCTGCCTCTATTTTATCACTTCAGCGTTCTTGAAGGAAGGAATCATGTCTGCTACTACTGGTGTTTTCTCCGTGTTATAGGACAATTACTATATAAATGATTCATTACTTATCACAAAATCAGAGACAGTTTGGGACTTATCACGTGTTAAAAAATCCTCGGGTTCAACCCTCTCCTATTGTGCAGATGTGGATACTGTGAAAGAGGTGAAGTGAATAACTTCTTATTTTGGTATGATTTCAGGCTTAATAGAAAAGTCATAAGAACAGTTTCCTTATACTCTTTACCCAGATTCCCTAACAGTTAACTTTTTACCACATTTGTTTCGTCATTCCCTCTCTCCATTTTCCCTAAACCGTTTAGAGTAAGTTGCAGACATGATGCCCTTTTGCCCCTAAATAATTTAATGTTTCGTTTCTAAAAACAAGAATTCTCTCTTATGTAACCACAGTACCTTTATCAAAATCAGAAAATTAGCATTGATTTATACTATTATCTGATATATAGACCTTAGGGATTTCACCAATTATCCCACTGTCCTTTATAGCAAAAGAAAATCCTGGATCACCTGTACCGACAGTGTTTAAAGACACAGAGCTTGTAAGTGGAAGCTCTGAGACTAGCACCCATTCTCTAATTCATTCTCTCATATTCTTTCTGCCTCTCCACACTAAAACAACCTAGGACAATCCCATGGGGTTACTGATGAGTGCCTTGGGAAACTTCATAGGGTTTTCAAAGCTGTTTAATCATTTCCAGAATCTGGGGCTAGTAATGGTATTACTTTTTAAAAGGTCAGTGAATACAAAGTAGGAATCTTGATGTCATTTCTCTTGTTTTCCTTGTGTCTGTCAAGCAATAGAAGTCTCACTGATGACATAAAAATTCAGAAAACTGCCAGTTGACAGTGTTGGACAGCTGCAGGCTGGCCAAGAATTAGTAAGGTTGGAGATTCCTGAAATGTAGAGACAGGACAGTCAGCTTTCCCACCTTTTTCACTGAAGATGGTGGTGGTTTTGATAGGAAAAATTAATAAAATACTATTGAAATTTAGTTTAAATTGTTCATCAGTTATTAAATCATGCCACCATGATTTCCATAACTAAATTTTTTGGTTATCTAACAGAGCATTTGGATAAAACAATTGCTATTTCAACAATTATGTCTAACTAGGGACTGAGTCTATTTCCATGGAATTCCTTGTTTAATTTACTATAAGCCACCCCAACTTAGCCTCCAGCATTAAAGAGAACATAGTACAGCAGAATGTCCAGCTGGGAAAGAATTTGGCATTGCTCAAAGGTTTGGGGGACAATTACAACACTCATAAACCAGAAAATGATACATAAATCTTTTTTAAAGTAAAAATGTTGGCTTATTTCTCAAAAATTTTCTATTACATAATAATATGAATATCAGAGCCTTTCTTCATCACGTAATGCTTAGGATAATTAGGTAGACATGAACTAAAGATCCTTTAAGAACCTTGATTTTATTACAAGTCAATTTTATTTGTCTATTCAGGCATAGTGACATTCATTTAGTGACTTTGTTGTGGGAATTTTTTTTTGCTTATAATATACTGGACCATTCAAATGTTGTCTGTTTTTGATCATTATCCATTTCTTTGGGCACTCTTGGATGGAAGAAATAGAGTCCAGTTAACAGCCTTGAGTCAAACGTATCTTAAAGACATGACTTGTCTCATACATATAATTAGAAAAACAGCTTTATTTTGGATATACTTTGGATAGCCATTTAGACAGAGACTCTGAATTTTGGGTAAGCAAGATCTTCTTGATAGAGAAGAAAGGCAACTATTGGTTTGACATGCTTGCTGGGTTTTAAGTTGCAAACCATTGCTGTCAAGGAGGTAAGAAAAGATTGCATTTAGCTAGGCCAGTTATGTTACATCTGCTTGGTAGGATCAGAGCTGCTACTGGAGCCCAAGCCAGTGTGGTCATCCTGTGGCTCTGTGCCTCCTGGCTGCTGGCCATTTAAAGTGTATTCGCATCGATGCCCTTAGAGATCCTGATGAGCCTGGCAAGGGGAGTACTATCTGGATCAAAAATGATACCCTGAAAAAACACTTTGAATCCAACCTAGGATTTTAAGAAGAGGATGCATTAACCACAGGTGTGATATAAACCAGCCAGTGGTTTTGTTGGGGTTGGGAGGGAAGTCCATGACAGGCAACATGTGCAGTGAAAGGAGCCTGACTCGGGAAGCGGGTGTGGCTCAATTGATAGAGCTCCCGTTTACCATATGGGAGGCCCCGGGTTCGCTTCCCGGGGCCTCCTTGTGAGGGCAGGCCGGCCCGCGCGGCGCGGTG
>JAQZBX010064348.1:0-16511 GCA_029593785.1 Cabassous unicinctus
CATTAAATCTGTAGTTTAGTTTGGGTAGGATATACATCTTAATGATGTTTAGAATTCTTATCCATGAACAGGGAATATTCTTCCCTTTATTTGAGTCTTCTTTGATTTCTTTTAACAGTGTTGTGTAGTTTTCTATATATAAGTCCTTTACATCTTTAGTTAAATTTATTCTTAGGTATTTGATTCTTTTACTTACTATTGTAAATGGTATTTTTTTCTTGATTTCCTCCTCAGATTGCTTGTTATTGGTGTACAGAAATACTACTGATTTTTGAGCATTGATATTATAGCCTGTGACATTACTGCACTCCTTTATAAGTTCCAGAAGTTTGTTGTAGATTTCTCAAGTCTTTCTACATATAGGATCATGTCATCTCTAAATAATGAAATTTTTACTTCTTTTCAAATTTGAAAGCCTTTTATATCTTTTTCTTCTTGCCTCAGTGCTCGAGCAAGTACTTCTACGGCAATGTTAAATAGGTGTGGTGATAGTGGGCAACCTTGTCTTGTTCCTGATCTCATAGGGAAGGCTTTTAGGATTTCACCATTGAAGATGATTTTAGCTTTGGGTTTTTCATATATAGCCTTTATCATGTTCCAAAAGTTTCCTTCTATTTCTATCTTTTGCAGTGTTTTTATCAGGAAAGAGTGATGTATTTTGTCAAATGCTTTTTCTGCATCTATAGGGATGATCATGTCATTTGTTTCTTTCAATCTGTTATGTGGTGTATTCCATTGATTCATTTTTTTATGTTGAGCCATCCTTGCATACCTGGGATGAAACTCACTTAGCCAAGGTGTATACTTCTTTTGATATGTTGTTGAATGCAATTAGCAAGTATTTTGTTGAGTATTTTAGCATTTAAGTTCATTAGAGTAATTGGTATGCAATTTTCCTTTCTTGTGGTATCTTGGTTTGGCTTTGGTATTACAGTAATGTTGGCATCAGAGAATGAGTTAGGCAATATTCCTTTTACTTCTATTTTTTGGAAGAGCTTAAGCAGGATTGGTGTAAGCTCTTTCTGGAGTGATTGGCAGAATTCAGTTGTGAAGCCATCTGGTCCTGGGCTCTTCTTAGTTGGAAGGTTTTTGATGACTGAGTCTATCTCTTTACTTGTAATTGGACTTTTGAGTTCATCAATTTCTTCTTTGATCAATGTAGGCTGCTTGTGAGTTTCTAGAAATTTGTCCATTTCCTCTAAATTATCATTGTTGTTGGCATATGATTTTTAAAAGTATTGTCTTAGGAAACTCTTTATTTCTCTGGGGTCAGTGGTGATATCGTTCCTCATTCCTTATTTTTTGTATTTGCACCTGCTCTATCTTTTTCTTTGTTAGTCTGGATAAGGGTTTGTCAATTTTATTGATATTCTCGAAGAACCAGCTTTTGGTTTTGCTTATTTTTTCTAGTGCTTTCTTGTTTTCTATTTCATTTAGTTCTGCTCTAATCATTGTTATTTCCTACTTTCTACTTCCTTTTGGTTTAGTTTGTTGTTGTTTTTCCAATTTCTTATGGTGTGCAGTTAGGTATTCAATTTTAGTTCTTTGTTCTCTTTTAATATACACATTTATGGTTATGATTTCCCCACTCAGTACAGCTTTGGCTGCACATCATAGGTTTTAATAGGTTTTGTTGTCATTTCCGTTCATTTCAAGGTAGCTACTGATTTCTTTGTGAATTCCTCCTTGACCCACTGTTTGTCTAAGAGTGTGCTGTTTAGTTTCCATATCTTTGTGCCTAATCTGGTTCTCTGGCCCTTAGTGATTTCCAATTTCATTCCATTGTTGTCAGTGAAATTAGTTTGCATAATCTCAATCTTTCTGAATTCATTAGGAGTTGCTCTGTGGCATGACATGTGGTCTATCTTGTTGTATGATACATGTGCACTTGAGAAGAATGTATATCCAGCTGTATTTGGGTGTAGTGTTCTGTATATGTCTATTAGGTCCAGGTCCTCTAATGTATTATTCAGAGTCTTTGTTTCTTTATTGATTCTCCATCTAGATGTTCTGTCTAATAGTGATAATGGTGTGTTAAAGTCCCCCACTATAAGTGTAGAGGCATTTATTTCTCCTCTTAGCTTTTCTAGTGTTTGCCTCATGTATTTTGAGGCACTCAGATTAGGTGCATAAATATTTATGATTGTTCTCTATTCTTGAAGATTACCCCTTTTACTAATATATAGTGTCCATCTTTGTCTCTTACAATAGTTTTGCATTTAAAGTTTATTTTGTCTGATATTAGGATACCTACTCCTGCCCTTTTTTGGTTATTGTTTGGTTGTAAAATTGTTTTCCAGCAATTCACTTTCAGCCTCCTGAATCCCTGGGTCTAAGATAGGTTTCTTGTAGACAAGATACAGATGAATCACATTTCCTTATCCATTCTGCCAATCTTTCTCCCTTGACTGGTGAGTTTAATCCATTAACATTCAGTGTTATTATTCTCAATGAATTTCTTATATCAGCCATATTTTCTTTGGGTACATGTATGTCATATTTTGTTTTTATTTCTCTTTTTGTCTTTTTAATTGTTCTTACACTCTCCTCAAACTCTCTCTTTCCTGTTTTTTCCTTTAAGCCTGTAGAACTTCCTTTAGTATTTCTTGAAGTGTCAGTTTCTTATTGGCATACTCTCTTAATTTCTGTTTATCTGTGAGGATTTTGAACTCTCCATCATTTTTGAGTTCCAGCTTTGCTGGATAGAGAATTCTTGGCTGGAAGGTTTTTTTCTTTGAGTACCTTGACTGTGTCATACCAGTGTCTTCTTAACATCCTTATTCTCTTCCTTCACTTCATTAAGTTTGTCCATTGTATTTTTTGGACAGGTTTGATTAGTTGTTTGATATAATGCATCTCTTCCTGGTTTTTAGTTTGTTCATTGAAATGGTCCATGTCTTCCTGTTTCTCAGTATGGTTTGTAATTTTTTGTTGCCCTCTGGTCATCATTTTATCTTGATGGGTTTACTCAATTGATTAGATCCTCTCTCTCTTCTAGAGTTTTATTTAGCTGGTGGTTCTGTGTGCATTTTCTCCTTGACACTTTGTTCTTCTTGTTCTATTTCCTTGCTGTTTTCTATGTTCCCTTGAAGGAAAAAGATTAGGGCCAGAGGAATTGAAAAAGGTAAGAAAGGAAAAAGGATAAGAGTAATATTGATAAAAGTTAGAGGAGGGGATGAATAAGACTTAGTAAAATGAATATTTAACTCATGTAGGCAGTGTAGAGTAATAGGGAAAAAAAGTGGAGTACCTACAATGGAATTGGAAACCAAATAGAGAAATACATATAGAATGAATTAAAAGGCCAGAATGATGAGAAGAAAGAGAAAGAGTGCAAAAAAGTTGAAAGGAATAAGTTAATAATAATAATTTAAAAAAGAAAACAGAATAGACAAGATAGAAATTGAAACCCATGAAGTTGAGGACTAATGAGAAAGGTGGAATGTAAGAACCACAACAGAAAGCAGAAGATAGAAAGATGAAGGAAGGAAAAAGATAGTGTCGGTAGACAAAATCAAGGAAGAGGTAGCACAGCAAAGAAGAAACAAGCTTGCAGCACCTTATTTTAAAAAATTGCAGCGGGGGGGTAGAAGAAAGAGGAAAGAAAAGCTAGAAACAAACAAACAAACACACAAGCAAGCAGTCAAACAAAGCTAAGTAATCAAAATTGATAGAAGCATTATTTGCAATGGCCAAAAGTTAAAAATAACTTTGGTCAATAAACAGATAAACAATAGAATATTATTCTTCATTGAAAGGAATGAAATTTGATAAATTGACACCATGAATGGATCTTGAAAACATTATACTAAGCAAAGTAATCCAGACAAAAACGCAAAATTATTGTCTTATTCCATTTATATGAAATATATAGAATAAGATCATTCATAGAGACAGAAAGTGGATTTGAGGTTACCAGGCATTGGCAGGAGGCAGGAGATGGAAATTATTGCTTAATCAGGACTGAGGTCTATTTAGAATGATGAAAAAACTTTGGTAATATATGCTGGTGATGGTAGAACACATTGCATATGTAATTAATGTCTTAAACTATAACACTTAAAAATGCATAAATGGCAAATAAAAAATAAGTTAAAATAATGAAATTGAGAATAAATTTCCCTTTATATTAGCATTAAAGAGAATTGATAGTTCAGAAATAATCACATACATTTATGCCAATTATTCTCCACAAGGGGCCCAAGGCAAATCATTTGTTAAAATAATAGTGTTTTCAACAAACGGTGCTGGAACAACTGGATATCTAAAAGCAAGCAGAAGAATTTGGTCTCTGTTATCACATCAAGCCTAAAAATTAGCTAAAAATGGATTATAACTCTATAGATAAGGGATTCAACTACAAAGCTGATAGAAATATTGTAAAAGCAATATCTTATGACCATATATTAAGAATGGGATTCTTAGATACAATACCATTAGCAGTAGAAACAAAAGCAAAAATAGAAAATTTCATCAAATGAAAATAAAACATTCATGATCAAATAACATTACCAAGAATATGACAAAGCACCTTATAAAATGATAGAATATATTGCAGTTCATATCTAGAGTACAGTTCAATCTAAAACACACTGGCTTTGAACTTACAGATATATAAAAATCTCTTACAACTCAATCATAATTTTTTCAACAGAACTGATATTGTTTCCTTCTTTCTAGTTTATCTGTATTCATATTTTGTAAAAACAGTCTTATAGATGCAATATTACCCATATTCACATTTTACATGTGTTGTACATCCCAAGTTACGTTTTTTAGCTTTCCTTCTAGTAATACATATGTCCTTAGGCTTTCCCTTACAAACAATGCCATAACCATATTATATTTCTGCTAGTCACAAACAACATGATATGCTCTCACCATTAACATTCATTTACGAAGATTTACAAACAACATTTTAACCAATTGTGCACAGATTAACCATAAGCTTTTCTTTCTCTATCATCTTTCTATTTTCTGGTAACTTATATTCTAATTATTAATTCCATGAGTTTACATAATATATTTAGTCCATAACAGCACAAGCATACAGCATTTGTCCTTTTGTGTCTGCCTTGCTTCACTCAATATAATGTCCTCCGGCTTCATCCATGTAGTCATATGCTTCACAACTTCATTTCTTCTTATCCCTGGATAATATTCCACAATTTGTTTATCCATTCATCAGTTGATGGACACCTGGGTAGTTTCCATCTTTTGGCTATTGTAAATAACACCACTGTGAACATCAGTATGCAGATATCTATTCATGTCACTGCTCTCAGTTCTTCTGAATATATACCTAGAAATGGTATTTCTGGATCACATGGCATGTCTATAATTCAAATTCCTTAGGAATTGCCAAACAGTCCTTCAGAGTGTATGTACCATTCTATATTTCCACCAATAGTGAATAAGCATTCCTATGTCTCCACATCTTCTCCAACATTTACAGTTTTCTGACTTTTTAATAGTGTCTGGCTTAATAGGTGCACAATGATATCTCATTGTAGTTTTGATTTCCATTTCCTTAATCGCTAGTGATGTTGAACATTTTTTCATGTGTTTCTTTGCCATTTGTACTTCTTTCTTGGACAACTGCCTTTTCAAGTCATTTGCGCATCTTTTAAATTGGGTAGTTTATCTTTTTATTGTTGAAGTGTATTATATCCTTATATATCATGGATACTAAACCCTTATAGGATATGTGATTGCCAAATATTTTCTCCCATTGAGTCAGCTGCCTTTTCATCCTTTTGACAAGGTCTTTTGAGGTATAAAAGAGTTGTATTTTGAGGAAGTGCCATTTAATTTTTTCTTTTGTTTTTCATGCTTTAGGTGTAATGTTTAAGAAATTACTGCCTACCCCAAGATCTTGAAGATATTTTCCTATATTTTCTTCTAGGAGTTTTATGGTTGTAGCATTTATATTTAAGTCCTTGATCCATTTTGAGTTAATTTTTGTATATGGTGTGAAATAGGGGTCTTCTTTCTTTCTTTTGGATATGGATATACAGTTCTCCCAGCACCATTTGTTGACTAGACTGTTCTGGCTCAGCTAGAAAGGCTTGACAGCCTTGTCAAAAATCACTGGACAGTAGATGTTTCTGAGTTCTCCATTTGGTTCCATTGGTCAGTGTGTCTGTCTTTATGCCAGTAAGATGCTGTTTTTAATTCTGTATTAAATAATATGCTTTAAAGTCAAGAAGTGAGAGTCCTCCAAATTTGTTCTTCTTTTTTAAGGGCTTTTTTAGATATTCAGGGTCCTTTACCCTTCCAAATAAATTTGATGATTGGTTTTTCCAATTCTGCAAAAAAGGCTGTTGGAATTTTTATTAGGATTGTGTTGAATCTGTAAATCAGTTTGGGTAGAATTGACATCTTAAAGGTATTTAGTCTTCCAATCCATGGAATAAGGAATATCCTCCATTTATTTAATTCCCCTTTCATTTCTTTTAGCAATGATTTGTAGTTTTCCAATACAGGTTCATTATGTCCTTGATTAAGTTTATTTGTAAATATTTGATTTATTTATTTGCTATTATAAATGGAATTTTTTTCGTGATCCATTCTTTTCAGAATGAACACCAGTAGTGTATGAAATGGTATTGAATTTTGGATATTTATTTTGTACCTCACCACTTTGCTGAACTCATCTATTCTGGTGGCTTGGTTGTGGATTTTTCAGGATTTTCTACATATAGGATCATATCATCAAGGAATAATTCAACTTTTTTTTTCTTCCTTTCCTATTAGGGTAGCTTTCATATTTTTATCAATCTAATTTCTCTAGCTAGTATTTCTAGCACAATATTGAATAACAGTGGTGATAATGGGTATCCTTTTCTTGTTCCTTATCTCAGTGGGAAATTTTTCAGTCTTTCACCATTGAGAACAATATTAGCTGTAGATTTTTCATATATGCACTTTACCATATTGAGAAAACCTTCTACACCTATGTTCTGGAATTTTTTTTTTCAAGAAATGTTGCTGAATTTTTTCAAATGCATTTTCTGCATCAGTGGAGGGTATCATGTAATTTATTACAAGAATTGATTTCCTTGTGATGACATAACCTTGCATAACCAGGATAAAACCACCTTGAAAATGGTGTTTAATTCTTTTAATGTTCTTTTGGATTCTGTTTGCAAGTACTTTCTTGAGAATTTTGCATCTATATTCATTAGGGATATTGTTCTGTAATTTTCTTTTTCTGTAGTATGTTTATCTGGTTTTGGTATCAGGATGATGTTGGCTTCATAGAATGACTTTTGTAGCATTTTTACTGTTCAATGCTTTGGAAAAGCTTGAGCAAGACTAGTATTAGATTGCTTTGATTGGTAGAATTGAACTGTAAAGCCATCACGTCCTGGATTTTCAACTTTGGGAGGTTTTTGACTCTTTCAATCTCTTCACTTGTGATTGGTTTTTCAAGGTCATCTATTTCTTCTAGGATCTATATAGGTGGTTCTTGTGTTTCTAGGAATTTGTCTATCTCATCTACATTACCTATTTTTCTCATCTACATTACTTATTTTTTTGGCATACAATTGTTCATAGTATCTCTCTTAATACTGTGGGGTCAGTGGTAAAGTCCCCCTCTCATTTCTGATTTTATTTGTTTCCCTCTTCTCTCTTTTTTTCTTTGTCAATCTAGCTAAGGGTTTATGGATTTTGATGATCTTCTCAAAGAGCCAACTTTCGGTTTTGTTGATTCTCTCTATTGTTTGTTTGCTCTTCATTTCATTTATTTCTGCTCTGAACTTTACTATTTCTTTCCTTCATCTTTGTTTGTCATTAGTTTGCTGTTCTTTTTCTAGTACCTCCAGGTGTGCAGTTAGATCTTCAACTTTACCTCTTTCTTCTTTTATAATGTAAGCATTAAGGGCTATAAATTTCCTTCTCAGCAGTGCCTTTGTGGTGTCCCATAGGTTTTGATATGTTGTGTTTTCATTTTCAGTCATCTCAAGATATTTGTTGTATTCATTTAAAATTTATTCTTTGATTCACTGATTATTAGTGTGTTATTTATCTAAATATCTTTATGAATTTTCCCTTTTTCCATTCATTATTGATTTCCAGCTCCATTCCATTATGATCACAGAAAGTTTTTATATAATTTCAATCTTTTATAATTTATTGAAACTTGTCTTATGACCAACAATATGGGTTATCTTGAAGAAGGATCCATGAGCATTTGAAAAGAATATATATCTGCTGTTTTGGGATCCAATCCTCTATAGGTTTCTGTTAGATCTAGTTTACTTATCATATTATTCAAGCTCTCAGTTTATTTGTCTTCTGTGCAGATGTTATATTAAATACTGACAGTGGTATATTGAAGTTTCCAAATATTATTGCAGACACATCTGTTTCTCCCTACAGCTTTGCCAGTGTTTGCTTCATATATTTTGGGACACTGTGTTTGGATGCATAAATATTTAATATACTTGTTTATTCTTGGTGAATTGTCACTTTTATTAACATATAATGTCCGTCTTCATCCCTTATATCAGTTTCGCATTTAAAATCTCTTTTGTCCAATATTTCTTTCATTCTTCCAGTTCATTTTTGGTTACTATTTGCATAGAATATCTTTTTCCAACCTTTCACTTTTAACCTGGTTGTGTCCTTAAATCTGAGGTGAGTCTCTGTAGACAACATATAGATAGTTCATATTTTTTTTTATTCATTTTATCTGTCTATTACTTTTGATTTTGTAGTTCAAGCCATTAACATTCAATGTTTTTACTGTAAAGACATTAAATAGTTCATCCATTTTGTTTTTTGGCTTTCTGTTCATATATCTTACTATTGTCTGTCTCTTCACCCTTTAATTTACCATTCTTAATAATCTTCATTTCTACTCTCTTCTCAAATTCTCTCATCCTTGTTTTTCTTTTCAGACTGTAACATTCCCTTTAATATCTCTTGTAAATCTGGTCTTTTGACAACCTACAGTCTCAGATTTGTATTTCAATGAAGACTTTGAACTTACCCTTATTTTTGAAGTACACCTTTGCTGGATACAAAGTTCTTGCCTGGCAGGCTTTCTCTTTCAGTAACTTAAATACATTATCCCATTTTCTTCTCTCCTCTATGGTTTCTGATGAGAAGTCAGCTCTCAATCTTATCAAGAGTCTGTTGTATATAGTGCTTTTCTTTTCTCTTGCTGCTTTCAGAATCCTCTAGTTATCTCTGATATTTGTCATTCTGAATAGTAAATGTCTCATGATAGGTCTGTTAACATTTATTCTCTTTGTGGTGTTTTGTTCTTTTTGCATATTTGTATTTATGTCTTTCATAAGGATTGGAAAGTTTTCAGTCATTATTTCCTCAAATATTCTTTCTGCCCCTTTTCCATTTTCTTCTCTTCTGGGACACAGATAATGCATATGTTTTTATGCTTTGTATTGTCATTCAATTCTGAGAGCCTGTTCCATTTTTTTCATTCTATTCTCTTTCTGTTCCCCTCTATTTTCCAGTGCATATGTTCAGTCTTCAAAATCACTAATTCTGTCCTTGAACATATCACGTCTGCTTTTATGTGCCTCTAATGTATTTTTAATCTCATCCAACATGACATTCATTCCCATTAGATCTGTTAGTTTTCTTTTTAGGCTTTCAAATTATTTGTTATGCTCACTCAGGGTCCTGTTAATATCCTTTATCATTTTAATCATATTTTCTTTTAAATCTTTGAACTGATTTAGGAGATTTGTGTGATTATCATTTATTAATTCTCTTAAAATTTGTGTCCAAGATAATTGTTTTTTGTTTGTTTGCTTGTTTGTTTGTTTAGGTGGGCCATCTTTTCCTGTGTCCTAGTATGGCTTATAATATTTATACTAAGGTCTAGACATCAGAATATGTTCATGAATTTACTCTGATGGCCAATTCCTCTCTCTTGCATCCTAGTTTTCTTTTCCCACAGAACTTCTTTGATATTTGGTTCAACTAATTCTAACTCTTTAAATTTGCTCAGCTTAAGTTATCAAAATCATACCAGGGACTCACTGATGCAGCACAGATTTTCTCCCAGGGGTTACAGTACAGAGAACTAACAATGGTTTTTATCCTTGCATTTTCCAGAATGGCCAGCAGATGGTGCTGTTTGGCTCACCTTTCAACAGAGATGTATCTGTCTCAATTTTCCTTTGTTTTATTCTGGCCAGAGCTGAGATTCAAAGCAGGCTCTGATGGCCAAATTCATTGAAAAAAAGCCCCCCAACTCTCCCTACCTTGTCCCTTGTAACAGGTTACAGAGAGGAAGACATGCATTTCCCTCTCAGTCAGATGCAGTAAGCCAAGTGTTTTACTACTGGTTAATACCTTGGGAGCAGTGGAGGGGATTTCTTCCTGTCTGCCAAGGGGTTTGCTTACTCACATTTTTTGTTTTGGGTTGTTTTTTTGTCTCTCACTCTCCTGGGAGTTGTGAAGCACTGTCCTGGTCTGCTGACCCACAAAGCAGGTCCCTTAGCCAGCTTTAGGTTATTTCTTTGATGTTTTTGTGAAAGAGTTGCACCCTGCCTATATAAACTACTGACATTTTCCCACAATTCCTGTTAAAATTTTAATAACCCAAATTAAATTGGGCAAACAATTGAAAAGGAATATCAAGGGAAGGAATGACCAAGTAGAACATAAAAAAATTTTTCAACATCATTATTCATTAGGGAAATGCAAATCAAATGCACAAGAAGGTATTCTTTCAGATGTGCTATAACGGCTTTTATAAAAAAAGAATATCAAGTGTCAGTGAAAATGTAGAGAAATTTGATCCACATTCACAGATGATAGGGATGTAACATGACACAGGAACTTTTAAAAATAGTTTTTCATGAACTCTGTATGTTAAACATAGAGCTACAATATGATCCAGCAATTCATTTCTAGGTACATACCAAAAACCATAAAGACATAAGTCCACTCAGAAAAAAATACATGAATATTCAAAGTAATTTTCTTAATAAACAAAAAAATGGAAAAACTCCTATGCCTATTGATTTATGAATGATGAATACAATTTGAAATGTCTACAATGGAATATTATTTGTTAATAAAAGAAATAAAATGTTAACATATACTACAACAGGTTGAAACTTGAAAATATTATGCTAAGTGAGAGAAACCCATCTCAAAATATTGCAACATTCAATTTTCTTGAAATATCCAAAATAAGCAAGGGATAAAAATTAGATTACTCATAGTTAAGGACTGTGGTGGATGGGTTTCAGTTGGGGGAGGTGGGAAGTGACTGCTAACAGTCTTGAATTTCCTTTTGGAATGAAGAGGAAGCTCTAAACTTAGATACTGATGATGGTTGTAGAAATATGTAGGTGAATAAACATTGTCAAACAGTACATTTTAATGGATGAATTCTATGGTATGGGAAAGATATCTTAACAAAGATGGTAATAAAATGGTAGGGTAAAACAAAAGAAAAATTGGACATAGACAACATATAAAGAATAAAACAAGGAAGGATTTTGAAACTGCTGCAATCCTCTTTTCTGCAAATGGCCATTTGTCCATGTTAATTATAACACTTTCTTTGTTTCTTCCATTTTTCCACAAACAGGCATCATTTGTTGGGGGAAAACTTTATTAATAGAACAATACACATCCTCATAATGAAGGTGTCTTAATCTTTAATGGTACTTTCTGTGTAGGCTTATAACAGCTTTCTCTTAATATTTTCATGCTGCATAGAATAATAGGAGGTACTTCAGGTGATCTCCCTACGATATACATGCAGGTGTCTCCATTGCCTACCAATACTTCCATTTTCACTTGAAACTTAGAATCAATCATTAAAAATAGCGTATATTAAAACTTTATTTTGGTTCAGAAGTATGGCACTCAGATTGAGAAAATGGCAATCCTAATTTATATTTCAGTTTTACTACACATGTTCTCTTTGTGGAAGAATTCCAATAAGTGTGAAAGCTCTAGTAAAGCAATGTCAATTGTTACAAATTTGGGAGGCAAAAACTACATTTCTGAATTTGCCAAAATGAAAAGCATAAACAATTACCCACATAAACTTGAATTAATGTAATTATACACAATGGTTAAATAAAAAATGAACAGATACATACTTTAAGTCATATACTTTAATTTTTCATTTATTGATGTGGACAATAAACATTGGGAAATACATAAAATAAGGCAAAATATATCTTAAAGATACATAATATGATTAAAATATTGAGGAAATATTAAGAGAAAAAAGACTAACAAAAATATTGAGGAAAACAAAATTTGCTTTTAAATGTAATGTAAAAATCAACGATTCCACATTCCTAAATCCACCAGATTCTTATATACTTCAAATTAACATCAATTTCACTTGAAATTCTTAAAGAAAAAAAAATAAAACCCATAAATGAACTCAAGATATTCCTTCATGCTTTTCAACTGAAAAGCAACCCAATGCCTATAGATTAATCAAAATAAATTGAGGTCTTGATATGCCTGGCTGCCACATGTAATTTTTCAAAGGGCTTGTGCCATATAGCTTGTTAGTCTAATAAGAATCTAATAAGTCAGTTGCAACACAATTTTAAGCATTATCTCTTACTGGGATCCCTGAAATATTCTTTTAAAGATGTTCTTTTTTACAATTTTTTTTGTTTTATTTTTTAAAGTTACATAGATTTTACAAATGTCATATAAAAAATATAGGGGATTCCCATATGCCCCGCTCCCCAAACATTTTCCCACATTAACAACATCCTTCATTAGTGAGGTACATTCATTGCAATTGATGAACACATTTTGAAGCATTGCCTGTAAGTATGGATAAAAGTTTACATTGTAGTTTACACTCTTTCCCATCCAATTCTGTAGGTTATGGCCAGATTTATAATGGCCTGTATCTGTCATTGGAATGCCATTCAATACAATTCCTAAGTCCCCAAAATGCCCTTGTATTATACCTGTTTTTCCCTCTCCTGCCCTCAGAACATTTGAACCTATAATTAGTACTAGGGTTGGTAGGTGTACATCCTAGAGACTGAAATCTTTGGCTGTCCATGTGTCAGCTGGACCCTGATTCTCATTGGAGTTGCAACACCTACTCCAGTTCATTGGTCTCACCTAGGACAACTAACATGGAAGTGATGATGGACACTGCCACACCAAGGAACCGAGAAAGTCTACAACTGCAAGCAAGAGAGTCCCATCCATCAGCCCTTTGAGATCACAGCCCCCTATCAATTAGAGATGGAGTGGACATCACCGTCCCAGAATCTTCTGGATTGGAGAAAGAACTAGGGACTAAAGTAGACTTATGGTATTCTACTATAGACTTATTGTGCTTGTAGCAATGGAAGAAATTATAAAGATGTTCTTAATATAATTGTGCTACTTTCCAATGAATATTTTTAAAATTTTTATTAGTTGATGTTTTATAATGAATTAACAAATTACCTCTAAAAAATGCGAAATTATTATTTTGTGCATTGAAAAAGAGGCAGTGCTGGACTGTGATCACTGAAAAGAACAAATACACTCAGTCATTATCATCATGTCTGTCTGCCTGAGCTTTCTGAACTTCAGCACGGAAAACACAAGCCCAAAAAAGCATGAAATTGTCAGTGATCTGTGGAGACAAAGATCAGAATTTGGAGCCATTTACATTGATGGAATTGAGGGGACAGTGCCCTGGATAAATAAAAGTAGTACAGCAAGGATCTTTAGAAACATGCCCAGGACAGCCGTTGAGACATTTAAGTTAAGCTGCACGTGAATAAGGAAATTCTCTACAGTGCCATTCAAATAACAATCGCATGGGAAAGGAAAACCAATTTGGAGAATCTCAGTATGTGCTTAAAGATTTAAAAGAAAAAATAAAAATAAAAAAAGATGTAACTAAGAAATTGCAATGGAGAAATTAAAAATGAAAGAATGGATATCTTAGAATTGATAATTCTATCTGAAAAGTAAAAAATCCCTTTGACCTTTAAGACAATGTAAAATAATTATACAATTGAAGATCAGGAGAGAAACAAAGGGGAAAAATGAGAAAATGAGATGAGTTTCAATAAACTGTAAATCAATATCATTATCTAAATTATATAAATTTTCACCCCTAGAATGGACAAGAGTTGACAAATTTTTAGGAGAAATAATGGCAAAAAATTTCCAAATTTTATGAAAATATAAATTCAAGATACAGGAAGTTTAAAGTATTAAATGAGATATTAAAAGTTTGCAATTAGGGAAGTTACAGCACCATGAAGGTATTATCACTGGCCTAATACTTCTTGTCTGTTCTCTAATATGTTGCTTACTCATTTGTGTAGAAATGATAGAAATTTCATGAGTAATCTATTTAGTTTATGAAGTATGTTCACATTTCTCTTTGGATTAAGACAATCTATTAAAAAAAAAAAAGAAACTGTATACCCTGGGAACAAAAGTCTATGCATCTTTAATTATTATGAGTTATCTTTTCTAGAACATGTGCCCTGCTACTGGAATACAAAGCATGGACAGTGTTTAGATTCAGAATTGAGTGGTTGGAATAATATTTACTGTTTATCAGGCTTCTGGTTAGGTATGGAATGGGGATTACTGTATTAGTCTCTGTTTGTTGGACTTACTTGAATGACAAATTTTCAGGCATTCAATAAGCACTTATTTTTTAATGGTAGGTTTGTATGTCAGTACAGCTCTGCTTCAGATTGAGTTGTGTTTAGATATGCTACGCCTGTCTTCTATAGCACAATGATTAGAGGGCAGAAGCTAACTGGAGTACATTTTCTTCCATAAAGAAGCTACCTAAGAGAAGCATATTTTCTTCCATGTTTGGAAGCTACCTAAGAGGCAAACAGAAAGCACACCCCTCCAGTCTCCCAACCTGAGCTGAGTTTGACAGTCTATAAAACAAGTTCAGAAAGAATTTTAGTTCTGGGTAAGGAAGAAATCCTGATAAACTGCTTTTGTTCTGAATTTTCATTTTTATTTATGACTCTTGCCTCTCTTGCCCATGGTTTCTGGTGGCAACAACTGAAATGTTGATTAAACAATGATTTCAAAATAAAATATGGTACATAAACAAAATAGAATATTATTCTGCCACAAGAAAGAATGAAATTCTGAGACATGTTGCAAAATGGAAGTAACTTGAAAATATTATTTTAACAAAATAAGTAACACACATTCAGAGCAAATATTGTATGAATTCACTTAGATGTCTAGAAATAGCAAAATCTCAGAAACAGAAAGTTAAAGGTCACCAAGAGATGGAGGTGGGAAAATTGGGAGAATTTGGGAAGAAAAATACCAAACAATATCTTTTGCTGAATGATTTTAAATTACTCCAGACTCTCTTTTCTCATGAAACAAGGGTAAATTTTATTTAGATCATTTATAAAACTAATTGTTGACTTCAATACAGATAATATATCTTCTTTTTCTGATAAAATAACTACTATTTTAAGAAAGTTACTGAAAATCCACAGTTGTAAACCAGCAGTAGAGAAGACATGTGCTAGAATTTCTATATTCTTTAGAATTCTATTCACTGATAAAATCAAGGAACACACATAGGGGTTTGAATTTGTGCTTTGATTTATTTATTTTTAATTGGAGACAGTATGGGCTTACAGAAAAAATCATTCATAAATTCCAGTATTCCCATATACTGCACTATTATTACCACCTTGATTAGTGTGATTCATTTGTTAAAATTGATAAAAGCACACTTTTTAATTGTACTATTAAGTATACCCCATGGTTTATAGTAGGGTTCATTGTTTATATTGTGTGCTTTGTGGTTTTTTTTTCCTATCAGAATGAAAAAGAATTAAAAGGAAAAGAAGAAAGAGCTAGTAAGATAAATAGATACTATTTTTAAAGGAAAATTTGGGACCTTAAATGACAGATGGGATGATGCAAAATGCAAAATGAGATCTCCATGAACATGGTAGATATATATAAATGTTATGAGGGGAGATAAATCTAAAACTTTATAAAGACTTATTAGAAAAGGGAGAGGTGAAGTCTCACTAGATTAGATGTGTTGATTAGGATAAACATATCAAGTGGAGAGTTAATATTGCAAAGTATCCATTGTCTTAGCTTCCCTGTAAATAGAGGTTTGCAGGAGGGAATTGAGAAGAACTTCCTAAGTAAAACGTGATGGTAGCCTCTCCAGAGACTGCAACTGGAAAGGTGACTGTTTACAGAAAAATAGGCAGTTTTGATTTTGGTTAAAAATTTCAATGAACAATGGTAGTAATTTCAAGTTGAAGTAGAAATTATAGTTTGGCAAGGCATCACTTCAATGCCAAGAAAACAAACCCAAACTGAATGGATTAACATCTTTTATGAAAAGTACAGAAACAAAATGCAGAAAAGGTTAAAAAAAAAAAAAAGGCATTTGAGGCCTGGTACAGATGTTAGGAAAGTGGGAGAAAACTTCCAGGTAGAAAATATCTAAATTGACAGGGAAAATTGGGGCAATATTGTTTGAAGAGTACCTGCTAAAGAACACAGAGCAT
>JAQZBX010064349.1:0-16512 GCA_029593785.1 Cabassous unicinctus
GGGGGGCGGCAGGGAGGACTGCCTGGAAGAGGAGGCATCTAAGCTCAGCCAGGGGGATTCAGGGAAGGGCATGCCAAGAGAAGGAACAGAATGAGCAAAACCTCAGGCTCAAGAGGACCAGGTGTGCGAGGTCGGGACGCCAGCCAGGCGTCCGGGGATGCAGGCTGGAGCTGGACCACACAGCTCCTCATGGGAGAACGCTCTCCCGGCAGCACGGGGAGCCATGGGTGGCAGGAGACGAGTGCATCCTCCTGGCATTTTTTGCCTGTGGCGGCAGGGAGTCTGTCCAGGTCAGGGCTGGGAGCAGCAGGAGACCAAACGGGAACCTGGGTTGTGTCTGGGCAGGAGATGCTGGTGCCTGGACCAGCCGTGGGCTGGAAGGAAGCGGGCAGATTTGGAAGATATTTATGCAGCAGATGCAGCAGGGGTTGGTGGACATCAGCAAGGGGTGGGGGGACAGGGGGGACTGGTGACACCCCACATGTGGCACCTCCTTCCATTGCTACATCATGAATGCCCATTTCCCAAAAGGGGAAACTGAGGCTTGGAGGAGGGCCGTGCTCTCATCACCGGGCCAGAGTTGCCTCCCACTGTCGGCTCTGGGGACAGGGGAGTGAGAGGAAGGGCGGTGGGACTGAGCACTTCAAGTAAGGACAGGCGGCCGCACAGCAAGACCCGGCAGCTCTGAGCCTTGAACTGTCTGACTCCTTGGCTCAGACACATCCCACTTCTCCAGCCTGGGGTCACAGCACAGGGGTCTCCGTGGGAAGTGGCCCTCTCGGAAACCTCTGAGCCCTTGGAGAAGCCAGGGGCTCTAAATCTGAGTCGCTCCCTCTACCCACCCCTGCCCACCCCGCCCTGCCGTGGCCCACCCCAGAGCGCCTTCTCACCACCCCCCTTGCCACTTTCCAGGAAATTACTCCTGGGTGGGGACTTGCGTTTCTAGAACCGGGGGAAGGAGGGGCAGGCCTGGGATTTGAGGCCGGGAATCAGGGGCCCTGGGGCGTGACGGGCAATGAGACCCCACCTCATTTGGTTGGCATAGCTTTGAAAGTGGGGAGGGGTCTCGGGGGTTCCTGCTGCTTGCCGTCTCTTCCTGCCCGCCCACCCCCGACTCGCAGCTCCCCATTTGGGTGGGGGAGGGTCTCGGGTGTTTTTTACCGGGACGTGGCTTTCCCTCCTCCAGCTCCTCCGAGCCCCGACCCGAAGCAGCCAGGTGCTGGACGACCCTGCACGCGCTCCCCCACCCTCCCAGGACCCCTGCGCCGTGAGGGCGGAGGTTCCTGGGCCCCAAGGATACCTCCTCTGGGGCTGAGCCGCTGCCCACCCCGGGCTCGGCAGCCCCCCTCGAAGGACCCTTGACTCAGCTTCCCCGCTGCTCCTGCCGCTGCCCACCCCTCCGCTTCCAGCACCGGGAGGACGGCGCCTCCGCCTGGGCTCGCCCTGCCTCCCCGCCTGCCTTCAGCACCAGCAGCGCGGACAGCTCCGCGTCACTGCCCCCTGAGCCCCCCACCTTGCTTCCTTTCAGCACCAAAAGGAGGGACAGCGCCCCGGGCAGGGGGTCCCCAGAGCCTCGTCTCCCTGCCCCTCCATTCGGCCGCAGTGGGGAGGACAGTTTGTCTCCCCCACCCCGGGCCGTTGCCCCGACCCTATTCCTTTGACCGTCCTCGGCGCTCGGGGACCCCTGCCCCTGCCCCTTCAGCACCTCCGTGCGCGGACAGCTCCTCGCCGTCGCCTCCACCCCCAGGCCCTGGCCCGACCCCGCGCTCCCGCCGCGCATGGAGACGCCGGGGGTTGGCGAAGGGGCCGAGGTGCCCAGCGCTAGAAGCCGCCAAGGCGCAGCCAGACCCCCGAAGCACCTGTGGCGGCCGCCCCGGCGCCCCATCCGCCTCCGGCAGCGCTTCATCTCGGACCCGAACAGGTCGGGCCGCCGCGAGAGGGACGGGACCCCGAGGCCCGGGATCCAGGGGTCGTGGCGCTCCTGGCCCTGCACCTTCCACGGGCGGTAGGTGGGCAGGGGCCTCCCGCCGCGTGGGGGAGGGGCGGGGGTCTCCGCTGCGCAGGCCGAGTCCCGCCCTTGGCGGAGTGGGAGCGGGAAGCGACGACTGCTGCGGGTCTGGGGGCCCCAGCTGTGCCCACGTGCTGTAGGGTCTGCATGCGTGGGTCTGCGGTTGCCCCACGGCCTGTGTCTCTTTGGGTGGCCAGAGGCACCCGCGCTGGCATGTGGCTCTGCTGGTGACCTGCCCAGCAGTGAAATTATGGGTCCACTTGCGGTGTCCGTGGGTGTTGGCTGAGCTTCGGGGGTGACCCTGGGGTGTGTGTGTGAGAGGGCCAGTGTGGGGGGCAGAACCACCACCCACCCCGAGCTTGCAGGAGGAGGGGGAGCCCCTGGGAGCTGGAGTGTGGGCTGCTAGGGACGGGTGGGGAGGGGGCTGCTCAGCCTACTTCAGGTAAACGGCATGGTTGTGGGGTGGGGGTTAAGACAGGGGGTGGGGCAGGCACGGGAGCCTTTCAACAGGTGGGGGGCACCCCAGGTCTCCCTCGGGTGGGCATGGGCAGCCCATCCAGGCCAGACCTGGAGCCCCCCATTGGAGACCAGGATGGTGGGCACTGCCCAGCCGGACTTGATTTCCTCCCGCCTGGCTGGTGGGGCCTCCTGGGACCACCGGCTTCTTACCCCTTCTGCAAACCTGGCCTTTGGAGACGATCTGGGACAGACAGAGCCCCCAAGGCCAGGGGGCTTGGAGCTGTTCCCAGGTGACCCCGCAGGCCCCTTGGCGTCCCCACAGCTCCTCCTGTCCACCCCCCCTCCCAGTGACTCACGATTTTCCATCTTCAGGAAAGAACAAACAGGGACTTGGTTTGGGCCGGCCTGGGGTGGGGTGTAGAGGCAGGAGGGGTGGGTTGCACGTGCCTGTGAGCAGTGTGTGTGTGTGTGTGTGTCTGTGTCTGTGTGTCCTGCGGGTGCAAGTGCTGGTGGGGGAGGGGCTCAGCCCGTGGGGAAACCGGGGTTCGGGGTTCTAAGCCAGGCCCCCGCCGCCTGCTCTTGAGCAAGCGGCTCTTCCCTGGTCCTCAGCTTCCTCCTGGGGCGTCGTGTGCAAAACCACACTTCCTACATTTCGTCGTGGCTCTTCTGTGCTGTCCCCGCCCAGCTCTGCAGACTGGGGTGAAACTGTTCCCACCCCATGCCCGGCTCCTGGCGGGTCACGGGGGTCTGGAGGGGTCCAGATGTGCCATCGCTGTCTCTCATCCCACAAGCACTTATAGAGTGCCTACTGCATGCTGATGCTGAGGGGATGGGGGCGCTTGGCAGACCTGGCCCTGCAGATCAAAAGATGACAATAAATATGAAACCATACATGTGATAAGAGGATGCTCTGAGAGTATCGAACTGGCTGATCAGGGAGGACTTCCTGGAGGGGGTGATGCTCCCGCCGAGACCTGATAGGGAGTCAGTGGGAGTCAGGGGGAGCCTGGCGGGTTCCTGGAGAAGCAAGGAGGCACATGGGGGGGGCAGGTGGGTGGAGACGAGGCTGGGGTCAGCAGGTGTCTGGGCATTCGGGGCCTCCAGGGAAGTGGGGAATTGAATCCCAGGGGGCCACGGGAGGGTCTGGAGCAGGGGAGGGTCTGAGTGGGAGCAAGGACACAGCCCCTACCCCTGGCCCCACCCGGACCTCCCTGTGGAATTGTGGCCAGTTGCCTCCCCTCCCTGGGCCTCTGTTTACTCACCTGTAAAATGTCACTTAAGGGCACCCACCTCCGCCCCTCGCTGGGGCCACCTGGTGGCCGAGGAGAAAAGTGCCTGCCCTGGGAAGGGACACGGCTGTAGGTGAGCTCTCCCAAGACGCCTGGGCATAGCACAGGGACAGAGCCTCCACCCCTTCCCCGGAAGCCTGGGGCTGAGTCTCTCCACCCAAACCACTAACAACACATTCCTGTTAAGATGCTTAATTAAATATTTAAAACTGAACCTACTAATGAAGCATTGCTCTGAAAACGAGTGATAAAAGATTGATGTTTGCAGTGCCAAGTGCAGGGACAAGGCCGGTTAACTCCTTAAATGGGTGGGGGCAGTCTGCGGGACCCGCCAGCCCTGGCTCCTCGCTGCATGACCCTGACCACGTGACCACGCCTCCCTTGGCCTCAGTTTCCCCATCTGCAAAATGGAGATGATTGTAGCCCCACCTCATCGAGTTGTCTAGAAACTCAAATGGCTTTTTCCTTGGCTCAGCCCCAGGAGTGGCGGAAATGCTCAGAGGAGTATGTTTGGCCTTGACCTTCCATCTCACACCTGTGGCTTCAGGGAAGTGACTGAAGGGCTCTGTGCCTCGGTTTCCCCTCGGAGACATGGGACCATCGTGAGCCCCTCCCACAGGGCTGGGGAGGTCTCAGGGTTCCTGGGACTCGGCTCCAGCAGCTCTGCCAGGCCGGTCCTGCGGCCCGTCTCCTGGGACCTGGCTATAATTAGGTCTGGCCCCAGCAGCTAAGGACATATTTTTGTCTTGGGGACAGCGAGATCTGGTTCCCACCAGGGTAGGAGGGGGGGTCCTACCCGGACCTCCTGGACTGCCCGACCCCTCTCGGAGCCTCAGTTTCCTCCTCTGTAAAGTAGGGACAATAATGTTTGCCACCTTAGGGTGACTGGGTTGGGGTCTCTTTGGGGTGCCATGGTGCCTGAGAGCCCCCACTGAAGCCCTGGTCACCCCAAGTTGCCTCTCAGACACCCCTGGGATTGCCAACAACATGGGGTCCCATTTCCAGTGTTTGTCTGGGGACCCCCAAACTGGCTCAGTCCCCCAGGGCGAGGCAGAACTAGGGGCTCCTCCCAGCTGGGAGGGGCGGTCCAGCAGCCCTGGGCCTCAGTTTCCTCAGCCTGGCATGGCCCTGTCACTTCCGTGAGTGCCATCTTCTGAGATCTGGTTTCCTCCTCTGTAAAATGGGGACATGGCCAGCCGACCCCAGCCTTCTGAGGGTAGAGCACCTGGTGCAGACCCCCGAACCCTCCAGAGCCCACATGCCCCCTTCCCAGGCCTGTGGGGTCCTGCCTGGTGGGGAGCAGTTGGCTGAGACTCGCAGGAAGGAAGGCTGAACTGCGGATGTTTTGTCCAGCAGACAGGAGAAGGAACCCAGACACAGGATCTGGGGAATGTCAGCGCCAGTGGGGCTTCGTGTAGAGACTAGGGGTGGGGTGTGGGGACTGGGAAAGGGGAGGGTGGGGTTCAGCCTGTTACCATCTGTCTCAGCCTCAGTTTCCACACCTGGCCAAGGACTAGGCGTTTGTAGTTTCTCGGGGGCTCCTCCCTGACTCTCAAGGTCTTCATCTGGAATGGAGCCAGGGGGTTGGACACGGGGTGCCCCTCTGCCAGCCCCCACCGAGTGGAGAGCAGGGCTGTGAGTCCCCCAACACCTCCCTCCTCTGACTTCCACACCCCATTCTTTTCGGCCAAGTTTTCGGCCCCCCCAAGCCGCGCTACTGGGGGAAGTGCCGGCAGAGGGAAGTGGACTGAGGCTGGCGAGGCCTGAGATCCGGTTCCGGTCCCAAGGGGCCGGCCTCTAAAGAGGGGCCGCGGGGAGTCGCGCCCCACTCCGTGCCTCAGTTGCCCCACTTGCCCCGGGGAGGGGTGTCCGCGAGCCGTCCAGCCGCGAGGCGGGGCAGCTGCGCCCTCGGCCCCCTCCCCGCCAGGCCCCGCCCCCGCGGCCGTGCAGAAAAGGTCCCGCGCGCCCCGGGCCCTCCGTCCCGCCCCCACGCGGTCTCCACGATGCAGGGGCCCCCCGCGCCCGCCCCGGGGCCTGGGCCCGGCTCCCCCCGGGGGTCCCCCCGCGGCTCCCCCGGGCTCTTCAGGAAGCTCCTGGTGAACCACGGAGCCCGCCTGCAGCGGCGCTTCACCCTGGCGCATCCGCTCTGGTGAGGCGGCCGGCGCGCCTGGCGGGGCCCTGGGACGCGCGCGCGTGGAGGCGGGGAGGGCAGAGAGGGACCGGCTGGGACCGCGTCGGGGCTCGGGGCCTGAGCGCGCTGCCCCTGCCTCACCCCGCCTTTTTCTTTAGCTTCCCCCTGCCCCTCTCGCAGCTGCTGGCTGTCCCTCTCTCCATCTCTGTCTCTTCACCTCTCGCCTCTGTCTCCACCCGCTGCCTCGACACGCGTCCCGAGGACCAGCCTTCCGTCCCCTCCTGGCAGGACGGGGCAGGACCGGCTGGAGCGCGCGTCTCCTGCTGACCTCGCCAGGCGCTGGGCGCTGGGGGCTGTCCTCGCCTTGTCGCTCGGGCTCCCCCACCAACAATGACATGGTCCGGGGGCCTCGCGCGGAGCCCTCGGTGTGCACGGGGCGCGCCAGGCAGGGCGCTCGGGGGTGTAAGAGGGCGCGGGGGCGCGTCGGGGGCGCCCACCCCGCGTGGTCCAGCTCGGTTGCACCCTCCGAGGACTCCATCCACTGCTCCGAGTTCGAATCCCGCCCTCGTAGGAAGCGCTTATGACCTCGGGCGGCGGTGGAGGCGAGGCTGGGGCCGGAGGTGGCGCTCGCGGGCGCCGACGGTGGGCTGGCGCTTTGCAGGTTGGTGACCCGAGCCTCAGAGACGGGAGGCCACTTCTCCAAGATCACAGGGACAGAGCTGGGGCGGGGGCTCGTGATGGCTCCATCTCAGCCCGCGAAGGAGACCCGGCCCCGAAGAGCGCCCCAGGGCGTCAGACACCTGCGGAGGGCGCCCCCCTCCCCTCCCCTCTAACCCCCCCTTCATGCCCTGGTACCCGGAAAGCGAGGCCCGGGGAGGGCGGGTCCGCGGCAGGCCGGACTCGAGCCCAGGCCTGCGGCCCGGAGCCTCCGGGACCCCCTCGTGCCTCAGTTTACCCATCGGACGGGTGGGCAGCCCGCAGTTCCCACACCAGGTGGCCTCGCCTGCGCCGCTCGCGTCATGGAACCGCCGCTCGCGGCTAAGTTTAGAGCAAAGCAAAACAGCCCCTCTACGCCCAGGAAACCCCAGCAGCCGCCTTAACCCTCCGCGCCCGGGACGCTGACCACTCCCGGCCTCAGTTTCCCCAGTTGTCCGTGGGCGTGCTTTCTCAGAAAGCTTTGGGGAGAGGCGACGAAGGGGTAGGGGGTCGCCACCGCCAGCTCTCCCCCTCGGAGGGCAGGGTCTGGGGGCATCGCCGCCGCAAGCGCGCCCTTAAAAGCGTCTCCCGCCGGCGGCTGTGCGGCCCCACATCCGGGCAGGGAAGGGTTAAGAAGCCCCGCCCCCAGGTGACGTCACGGAGAGGGGGGCCAGCACGGGGAGCCGAGGAAGCCTCCCGGGCGGGCAGACAAACCCGAGTTTACCCGAGTGCGGTCGGACTTAGCCGAGTATTCCCGACGTCGCCCGAGTGTCACCCGGTCGTGCTCGTGGCAGCCCGAGCGCGGCCGGACGTGGCCGAATAAGCCCGATTTCACCCGATCCTGCACGAGCGCAATCGGTCGTAGCCGAACCCGACAAACTCGTTGGAAATGGGTCCAACCCAGACGGATCCGAGCCACGCCGGGCGGCCTTGGCAGCGGCCCCCGGCCCGTGGGCATCGCGGGGGCGGGGCTGGAAGGGTCCCGGGCAGGGGAGCAGAGAGACCCCGGCCTTTTGCAGAAGCCGCGAGGCTCTCCCGCCGACGCCTCCTCCAAAGCCCGTGACCCACAGGCGGCCCCTCTCCCCGGGGTCACCCCCACCCCAAAGGGAAGGGACACCGACTGCCCCCTGCCCAGCCTGGAGGGAGGGACAGGGGACTTGCCCTGAGCTGGGGGGCTGGGCCTCGCGGGATGAGGGGCAGCGGCCACTGCCAGTGCAAAGGCCCTGAGGCAGACAGCGGGCTGGGCTGAAAATGAAGTCGGGGCGTCGGCAGGCTGTGTGTGGGGGGGAGCCGAGCGGACGGGTATCCCCTCGAGGCCCTGGGAATCTGCCGCGAGGCCCGGGCCTCAGTTTCCTCCTCTGTAACCTGGGTGCCAAGTCGCCCTCCTCGGCAAGGGGCCTGGGGTGGACAAGCGGGAGGCCACGCCTGCCCGACCCCCAGCGGCCCAGGGAGGACGTGGCAGCCAGGTGGGGGCCAGGACGGGGCGGCCCTGCCAGGACCCTCACTCTGACCACCCCTCCTCCTCTGCCCTCAGCTTTGACCTGGACAATGGGCTCTCCTGTGGACGGAGCCCCCTGGACCCGCAGGCTGGCCCTGGCCTGGGCAGGGCCCTCCAGGCTCCTAGCCCGCACAGCCAGAGGCGCGAGTCCTTCCTCTACCGCGCAGACGGCGACCTTGAGCTCTGCCCCAAGGGCACGTCCCGGAACTCCTCCGTGGCCAGTGACCTGTGAGTCGGGGGCAGGTGGAATGCCACCTCCTCCCCTCCCTCCCTCCTCCGTTCAGCAGACCTCCTTCAAGTGGCCATTTGAATTGGGCTTTGACGTTTGTGTAGGAGTTTGCCAGGCAGCCCACTTATTCGGATGCTCATTCCACAAATGATCCCAGGTGGACAAACTGAGGCCCAAGATAGACATCTGGACAGGCTGGGGAGAGAGAGCTGAGAAACATTAAGGCCAATCAACAGAAATGGAACTTGCACTTTGATTTGAGCTTCCTGGTAGCCAAAATGAAAAGGGAATTACCATCATTCTGTCCTGGCTCTGCTAAGACCCCCAGTCCCTGGGACTCAGTTTCCACATTCATGAATTCATTGAGTGATGGGTCGAAGGGGCTGTGGAGGCAGGAGGAGTTGAGTGAGAGCAACCCGGGGACCAAGGGGCCACCCGCAGAAAGGGTCGTGAGGGGAGGGCGCCTCATCCGGGGGCGTGGTGTGGGTGGAAGCTCCTTGCGGCCGCCCTCCCCAATCGCCCGTCTCCCCGCAGGCACGGAGAAGACGTGATTGTAACGCCTTTTGCTCAGGTGGGTGCCGCCCTCCCCAGGCCGCGCGGCCCGAGTCCCCTCCTTCCCCGCACTGACCGCCGCCTCCCGCCAGGTCCTGGCCAGTCTGCAGACGGTTCGGAGCAACGTCGCGGCCCTCGCCCACCTGCAAGGCCGGGGGGTCTCTAAGTGAGCGGTGGGCGGGGCCGGCAGGCACGCGGCGGGCGGGGCCGGGAGGAGGGGCGGGGCCAGACAGGTGAGGTCCGGCCCCCCACCCCTGCGCTCACCGCCCCCCAGGAGCGCGTCCGGCGGGAACCCCCCATCCGGCAGCCAGCAGCCTCCACCCACAGGTAACGCGGCTGCGCCCCTGCCGTGCCGACCACCCCAGGCCTGAGCCCAAAAAGGCCCTGGGGGGTGGGGACCACCATGCCCTCGTTACCAGGCCCGAGGCTGAGGCCCAGAGCGGGGCGGAGGGGCGGGGGTCCCCAGGTGGGCATGGGACAGCCGGATGGCCCTGACCTGCTCGGCCCCCAGAGGACCCGGGGCAGAAGTTGGCGCTGGAGGCCCTGGACGAGCTGGACTGGTGTCTGGACCAGCTGGAGACGCTGCAGACGCGGCACTCGGTGGGGGAGATGGCCTCCAACAAGGTGAGCCCCCCAGCCACGCCCGGCGGCCTCTGCCCGCGGCGCCCCCTTGCCACCACCCTCACCTCCCGCCCCTCCTCCTGCAGTTCAAGCGGATGCTCAACCGGGAGCTGAGCCACCTGTCCGAAACGGGCCACTCTGGGAGCCAGGTGTCCGAGTACATCTCCCGGACCTTCCTGGGTGAGTGGCGGTGGGTCCTGGCCCGGGCAGAAGTTGTGGGGTAGGAAGGAGGAGAAGGATGACGAGGAAGGGGGTGCCTCTGTGACAGCCTTTGTGAGGGCTGCTGGAGGGGTCCACCCAGCTCCACGGGGCCGGGTGGGCTAGAGACAAGAACAGGGGCATCTTCCAAGAGAAGGGAGCATTAAAGCTAGGGTTTTGAAGCATCTGTAGAAGTTTGCCAAGGAGTGAATGGAAGAAATAAGACATCTAGAGAGCTTGGAGGATGGAAAGGCTCCATCCCCTGACACAGGCTGTTTCGGGAAAGAGGCAGAGCCCCAGCTTCCCCAGGCACATGCCCAGCAGGACCAGAGAAGGGTAGCTGCAGGCCAGACGGGTACTTGCTCCGGGCAGAAAGGGAACTTCGTTGATCCCAAGGCTTGGCGAGGTCCAGGACCTGAGGCCAGCAGGGCGGCCCCCATGGGTGAACTGGCTTCTCTGAGCCCCCACCCCCCGGCCCACCTACAGACCAGCCGACCGAGGTGGAGCTGCCCAGCCTGAGCCCCACAGAGCCCCCGCGGCCCATGGCTCAGATCAGCGGCCTGCGCGGGCTCCCCCACAGCGCCAGCCTCTCCACAGCCACCCTCCCACGCTTTGGGGTTCAGACCGACCAGGAGGGGCAGCTGGCCAAGGTGGGTCCCCAACCCGAACGCCGAGCCCTGGTTCTGTCCAGATGTCTGTCTTGGGCCTCAGTTTGCCCACCTGTAAGCTGGGCAGGTGGGCTCAATGTGGGATCTAGGGGGTTGAGGCTAGAGTGTGGGGCGTCGAGCAGGGGTTAAGCTCTGGTCCTTCACATTTTAGGAGCTGGAAGACATCAACAAGTGGGGGCTTGACGTGTTCAGGGTGGCAGAGCTCAGTGGCAACCGGCCCCTTACAGCCGTCTTGTTCAGCATCTTTCAGGTATGTCCACGGTCCTGGGCATCCAATATGACCGCTGAGGTTTCCTCCACTCCTTTCTACCCCAAGAAAGTCATTCTTCGCTTTCCCTCTGACACTTCTCAATGGGATCATTGAAGCAGGGTTTTGAAGGATGAATAGGAGTTTGCAGGTTGAAACTTTCATTGTCAACAAGCCTCAGCCCGGGGCCCAGCCCTTAAGAGACCCGTTCTGGAGAGAACAGCTGGACACAGATATACCCAGCCCTGCAGGGTCACGGCCGGATTGGAGGGGAGGGACAGGGAGAGAGGGAGAGCAGGGAAGGCACCCTGGAGGAGGCGTGTTGGAGGGATGGCTAGGAAGAGAAGGAGTGGGAATGGTGTGCGCTGCACCCCCGAGGCCGAGGTCTGACCTGAGGCTGTGACGGACCAGGAGCGGGACCTGCTCAAGACGTTTCGGATCCCGGCCGACACGTTTGCCACCTACCTGCTGACCCTGGAGGGCCACTACCACGCCGACGTGGCCTATCACAACAGCCTGCACGCCGCCGATGTGGCCCAGTCCACGCACGTGCTGCTGGCCACGCCCGCCCTCGAGGTACTGCCCTGCTGGGCCTGGGCGGCCGGGTGGACGCAGAGAGTCCACCCCTCACCGCCCGGCCCCGGGCCCACCCAGGCCGTGTTCACAGACCTGGAAGTCTTGGCCGCTATCTTCGCAAGCGCCATCCACGACGTGGACCATCCTGGGGTCTCCAACCAGTTTCTGATCAACACGCGTGAGTCGGGACCCCCTCCCTGCCATGCGCTCTCGGGCGGATTCTGAACTGGTGTCGGGGGCTAGTCTGCCCCGTCCGTGAGACAGCCATGGGAATCTTCCCTGCTTCGGGCCTCACGCAGGTCCCGGTACACAGCAGGCGCTCAATAAACGAGAGCTAACGACTGTGGCAGAGCTGATCTGGGCCCACTGAGGTCTTAAGGTTCAGGATCCTCGAAGAGGTCTGAAAAACCTAGTTGATAAGCAATTATTGGGCACCACTTGTATACAGTCCTGGGACGCTGGGGATGAGCTTGGAGCCCTCTCACTCACGGAGCCTGGAGTCCTGTAAGGCAAAGATTCAGTCCTTCATTCAACGAGCGTCCAGTACACAGTGCCCCCCACCATGCCTGCCCCCCCAAGGAGTCCCCAGTCTCAGAAGCAGAGCCGGACACAGACACGCATAGAGCCAGGGCAGGGGCAGAGGGAGGGGTGGGCTTTGGGAAGGCTTCCTGGAGAAGGGGCAGTGCAGTTGGGGCTTCAACGCATGCATAGGAGTTTGCTAAGAAGCGCCCAAGCCTGCCCTTGAGTGGGGTGGGCTGGGCAGGCGGGTCTTGAGGCTCCCAGCCTCTCCCACAGACTCGGAACTCGCTCTCATGTACAATGACGCCTCCGTCCTGGAGAACCACCACCTGGCCGTGGGCTTCAAGCTGCTGCAGGCGGAGAGCTGTGACATCTTCCAGAACCTCAGCGCCAAGCAGCGGCTGAGTCTGCGCAGGATGGTCATCGACATGGTGAGGCCCTGGTGGCGGGTGGAGCTTGGGCGGTGTTGCTCCTGGGTCCCATCTGTACAGTTTCCAGATGAGCTGGTCTTTAACTGCTGTGCAGAGGGTCACACTTCTCTCCTGATAGCTGAAAACAGTCCTTGCAGCCATGGAGTTTGGGGGACACTCCAAACCCACCTGTGGCTCCCAGGGCGCTCGGAACCCCCCACTCCTCCCTGCAACCTCCCAACCCTTGCTCGCTCGTTCCAGCCACACCCATCTCCCTTTCCCGTCAGCATCCCCAGGTCTTCCCTGCCCCAGGACCTTTGCACGGGCTGTGCCCTCAGCCGGGCCTCTCCGCAGCCCTCACGCACACCTCGCCTCCTCCCCCAGGTTTAGTTCCCTTCCCCTTGCCCTGTCTCTCTCAGAGGAGGGACTGTGGACCCAGCCCCGTTTGTGACCTGGGCCCTGGGTTTGCAGCCAAATTGCATCTGCCCATTTCCCAGATGAGGCCCTGGAGGCTCAGAGGATGGAGCGTCCCAGCGGGGGTGGCGTCTGGGAGGTGGGGGTGAGCGCCGGGGTGGGCAGGGTCCTGGCACCCTCACCCCCGCCCCTGCCCCAGGTGCTGGCCACGGACATGTCCAAGCACATGGACCTCCTAGCTGACCTCAAGACCACGGTGGAGACCAAGAAGGTGGCGCACCTCGGCGTCCTGCTGCTGGACAACTACTCCGACCGCATCCAGGTGGGCCGCGGCCACTCGCTAGCTGCATTGAGGAGGTGCCGACTGCACGCCGGGGAGAAGGCGGCCCCGGGGTGCCGTGCCTGGGCTGAGCCGTCGTCCCCGCCCGGGCCTCAGTTTCCCCAGCCGTCGGAAGCTGTGTCCGCCCGGCGGTGCCCCCTGAGCCTCGGCCTCCCCAGGTGCTGCAGAACTTGGTGCACTGCGCGGACCTCAGCAACCCGACCAAGCCGCTGCCCCTGTACCGCCAGTGGACCGACCGCATCATGGCCGAGTTCTTCCGGCAGGGTGATAGGGAGCGCGAGCGGGGCGTGGAGATCAGCCCCATGTGCGACAAGCACACGGCCTCAGTGGAGAAGTCCCAGGTCCGCGGGCAGCGAGGGGCAGGGCCTGAGGGCAGTGCCAGGCCTGGGACGCGGTCTGTCTGGGCCGAGGGGAGAGGGACCTGGAGAGGGATGGGTGGGGCGATGTGGGGGGTGCACGGGGGAGCTCCCCATCTGGGAGGTGTGGCTGGGGTGTGGGGAGAGGCCCAGGGATCAGGGGCGCCCAGGAGGGGCGGTGGAGGCTTCCTAGAGGAGGGGCTATTTGAAGAGGGTTTTGAAGGATGAATAGGAGTTGGGAAATGGCATTCTGGGCAGAGGGAACAGCCCAGCCATGGGCCTGGAGGCTGGACAGGGTCTAACGTCCACCTCGCCACTGCCCCACAGGTGGGGTTCATCGACTACATCGCCCACCCACTGTGGGAGACGTGGGCCGACCTGGTGTACCCGGACGCGCAGGGCCTGCTGGACACGCTGGAGGACAACCGCGAGTGGTACCAGAGCAAGGTGCCCCGCAGCCCCGGGGAGCCCAGCAGCCCCGAGCGGGGCGGCCCTGACAGGTTCCAGTGCGCGCTGACCCTGGAGGAAGCAGAGGAGGAGGAGGGGGAGGAGGAGCAGGCAGTGTCGGCTGGAGCGGCCTCGGAGTCCCCTGACCCTGAGCTCCTGGGCCCTGGGGACAGCCAGAGGACCGTGGGCAAGGCCTGTGTGGACCGAGAGGCCGACACGATGGCTGAGCCCTCTGACACCTAACGGCCCCTGGCAGGTGGCCCTGGCCCCATCTTCCCACCCCTGGAGGGAGACAGCCAAGCTCTTAGTTACAGACAGGTCTCAGGGTCTCAAGCCGAGGTGCTTGGCTGGGGTCCACTCTGACCCCAGGCTCAGCTAAGAAAGCTCTCCGAGGGGCTGGGCTGGAAAATACCCCTCCTGGACCTCCGTCCAGAGGCCCCTTGTCCACCTTCTCCAGCTGTGGCACTTAAGCCACATCTGTCCCTCGATTCATTCATTCCTTATCAAATATTTATTGAGCACCTACTATGTGCCCGGCCAGTCAGCGCCTGCTCTGTGTCTCTGGGGTAGTGGAGTGCTGGCAGGGGCTGGGGTGGGGGTCAGCCCCCCGTGCTTCTCCCTCCTCTGCCCAGGTGTGGGGCAGCTTGCTGCAAGGGGAAGGGACCTCGGCACCGAAGCCTCATCCACACACAATTCTGGCCCTGGAGCTGCGCTTGGCGGCGGGAAGGGGTCAGGAAAAGGGGGTTCTTGGATTGGGCTCTGTGAAGACTGAGGCAGCCCCTTTAGGTTGTTGCTTTGGGGTGCTGCCTTTTCTCCCCAGGGTGTGAGGCCCCTGCTCTCTCTGGGCCCCCCCCCACGTGCTCATTCCCGGAGTCCCCCCAGCCCCCCTCGGGGAGGAAAGCCGCTGACGCTTTTTGTGCAAGTTCCCCCCCGGGACCTGACCCTAGTGCTCAGATAAACTTTGGTTGAGGGGTGGTGTCCATGTCACCTTCCCCCCTCCCCCCGAAAAATCTTAAAACTTGGGGCATCGAGCATTTTTCTGCAGTTAAATCAAGCATTCAGGTTTTAAGACACCCTGTGACCCAAAATTACCATTGTGCCCATTTCATGGATGGGGAAACTGAGGCACGGAGGAGTCCGGTCACACAGCTGGGTAAGCAGCAGAGCAGGGGTTTGGGGCCTGTTCTCAGTGCCCCCCACCATCGCACATGGGTCGGATGCGCTGCTCCAGGGGGTACCCGCCTTGCCGAGAGCAGGGGGGTGCTCTGTCCTCAGTGCCCCCCACCGACAGGCCTGAAAAACGCTTGCCCGGTGGGAGGACTCCCGGCGGTGGGAAAAGCTGCCTTCATTCCCAGGCGTTACCCACCGGCCGTTCACCGCCGTCTGATGATAAAAACCCGCAGGGGAGAATCAAAGTCTCCTGAGGTTGCGAACTTGCTGTGTCTCCTTCCAGCCTTTCAAAAGGCAGAGATACGGAGGGTTTTCCTTTCTCTGTCCCCCACATCCCCTTTACGTACAAGGTAATCCGTGTTCACTGTAGAGAATCTGGGAAAAAGTACAAAAATAAAATTCGGATATAACCCCACCCCGATCGTCCACCTCTGGGCTTTTTCTCTACGCATTTATGTGAACACACATAAATTCCTCTCCAACTTGGGCCGCGGCTGCCCCCAGCCCACTAAGCACGGTCCCACCCCAGGCCCTTTGCATGTGCTGGTTGCTCTGCCTGGAAAGCTTTTTCCCACCCTCATCCTCAAGCCTCTGGGCCTCGGCTCACGTTGCTTCCTCCAGGAAGCCCTCCCTGACCTTCTGCCCCAGGCCAGCCCCCGTCGAGCCCACCACCCACTCCAGAGTGTGATCCCCGTAGGCCTGGGATCCTCTGCCTTCCCCGGAAACCCCCAGAGGTGGCCTTTAACACCTTCAACAGGCCACTTAGCCTCCTCCTGCTCTTGTCACCTCACGGCTAAAATAACTGCAAGGACCCCTAAGAGAAGAGAGTGCGTCCCGGGAGAGCCACTGGGTGTCGCTGGAGCGCGAGCGAACTGCCTCTTTCTTCTCCCCATTTGACAGGTATGAGGCCGCTCCCTGGTCCCAGGTCCCAGTTTCTCCTCCTTGGGCCCCCTCCCATGCCTTTGTGGCCCACCCCAGACCTGAAGGGAATTTTCAGCCCCAGTGAGCTCCCGGAGTGCCTCTCGGGGCCTCTGTTTGCCCTCGAAGGGGAGCAAAAGCTGCCTGCCCCCCACCCCCAGGACTAGCAAGGGGCTCCTTGGCTTGAGATAGAGGCGAGTTGCTCCTTGAGTTTGTTTAGTGGGTCCCAGCCCCAGGGCCTTTGCACGACCTTCCCTCCCTGCAGCACCGTGGCCCCAGCTCTCCCCAGGGCCTGCTCCTTCTCCTCCTTCAGTCCCTGACCTCCACGGCCAGACCACCCTCCCTCCAACCATCCCATCACCATCATCACATCTTCGGGCGCTTGCTGTGTCCGCAGGCCTAGGAGCTGGCGGTGCCAACCCTCGCCTTTCCCAGCCCCAGTCGGCTTCAAGGATGAAAAGACCGGCACGATAATTTCTGATGGGGAGGAGGGAATGCCAACGTGATAGGAGGGGACGGGAACCAGGGACCCCTGGAGGAGGTGATGGTTGGTCAGACACCGGCAGGGGGTGAGGGCAGAGCTCCAGGCAGAAGAAATAGCAGGTGCAAAGGCCCTGAGGCAGCATGGCTGGGGGGCCTCTCAGGCTGCAGGAGGGGCTGGATTTTACTGTGAGCCAGAGGAGGGCCTGGGAGAGCCCGGGCCGTGAGTCCAGCCCCTTCTCCCACTCTCGTTTCTCTCTCCCGTACCACGCAGGGGACAGCGCCC
>JAQZBX010064350.1:0-16513 GCA_029593785.1 Cabassous unicinctus
TAGTTTTTGAGGTTTTTTTTTTTTTTGGTGAATTACATTGATTGAGATTTTCTTATGTTGAATAACCTTTGCATACCTGGGATAAAATTCATTTGATCATGGTTTATAATTCATTTCATGTGTTGTTGAGTATGATTAGCAAGTAATTCAAAGAGGGCTTTAGCATCTAGATTTATTAGAGAGATTGGTCTGCAGTTTGATTTTCTTGTTGTGTCTTTTTGTGTCTTTGGATTAGGGTTATGTTGACATCATAATATGAGTTAGGTAACTTTGCCTTCACTTTTATTTTCAGAAGAGTTTAAGCATAATGGTTGTTAGTTGTTTCCAATATGATTGGTAGAATTCATCTATGAAGCCATCTGATCCTCAGCTCTTCTTGGTTGGGAGGATTTTGATGACTAATTTATTCTCACTACTTGTGTATGACATAATTAAGGTGCTAGAAGAAAAAAGCTGCCATCCAAGAAGTCTGTATCTAGCAAAGCTGGCAATTAAAAAATGATGAAGTTTTCAAAAGATTCAAAGAAAAATAGAAATTTTGTGTGTTTGTCAACAAAAATTTTGCACCTCAAGAAATACTAAAGGGAATGATGCAGGTTGAAAGGGAAAAAACAGGAGAGAGAGGGTTGTAAGAGTGTAGACAGGAAGATAATTGGTAAGAGTACCTACAAGGATAAAAAGAGAAATAAAAAGAAAATATGACATATGCAGATATAATGAAAAAAATTGTTGAGGTAAGTACTGCCATGTAGTCATATTATTGAAAGTTAATGGCATAAATTTTCCAATTAAAAGACACAGATGAGCAGAATTGATAAGGAAATATGACCCACCTATTGTCTGTGTACAAGAAATTCACCTTAGACCAAGAAACGGAGGGAAGTTGCAAGTGGAATATTGGAAAATGATTTTACACACAAGCAATAAGCAAAAATATGCAGAAGTAGTTATGCCAATAATGGAGGAAAGAAATTTTAAATGTGAAATTATTGTAAGAGACAAAGAAGGAAACTATATATATTAAGAAAAGTGATAATCTAGCAAGAAGAAAGAACAATCATAAACATTTGTGTAACTAAACAGGGTGCTCAAAATACATGAAGCAAGCTATGGAAAAACTAAGTTGAGAAATATAAGCATCTACAATTATCATGGGGAATTTTAATACACCATTACTGCCATTAGACAGAGCATCTCAAAAGAGAATCAATAAAGAAACAAAGACTTTGAATAATACATTAGAAGATCTGTACTTAATATACAAATAGAGAGCAAGAAACCCAAATACAGTGAGATATACAATTTTCTTGAGTGCACACAGCTCATTCTCCAGGATAGACCCTATGCTAAGCCATAGAACAATTCTCAATGAATTCAGAGAGTTTGGAATTATTCAAAGTAATTTCTCTCACCACAATGGAATGAAATTGAAAATCACTAAGTGTCAGAGAACCAGATTAGGCAAAAAGATATGGAAGTTAAACAACATCCTCTTACACAAACAGTGGGCCAAGGAGTTTATCACAAAAGAAATCCACAACTACCATTAAAGGAATGAAAATGACAACACAACATTTAAAAATCTATGGGATGCAGCAAAAGCTGTATGAGACTGGAATTCATAGACATAAATGTCTACATTAAAAAAGAAGAAAGATGTAAAGTCAAAGACCTAACTGCACACCTGGAGGAATTAGAAAAAACAAAAAAATAACCACAAAGGAAGTAGAAAGAAGGAAATAACAAAAATTAGTGCTGAGCCAAATGAAATTGAAGATAAGAAAGCACTAGAAAAAATAAAACCAAAAGCTGCTTCTTCAAGAAGTTTTAAAAAATTGACAAACCCCTAGGTAGACTAACAGAGAAAAAAAAGTGAGAAGATGCAAATACATAAAATAAGAAATGAGGAGGGGGATATCAACACTGACCCCACATAAATAGAGTATCATAAGAGGATACTTTGAAAAATTATGTGCCAACAAGAATGATAATTTAGAGGAAATGGACAAATTCCTAGAAACACAGAAACAGCCTACACTGATGAAAGACGAAGTTGATAAGCTCAACAGATCCATCAGAAATAAGGAGATAGAATTAGTCATCAAAATTCTTCCAACTAAGAAGAGCCCAGGGCCATATGGCTTCAGAGGTAAATTCTACAAACATTCTGGAAAGAACTAACACCTATCCTGCTAGAATTCTTCCAAAAATAGAAGTGGAGGGAACATTGCCTAACTCATTCTATGATGACAACATCACCCTAATACCAAAGCCATGCAAAGATACCACAAGAAAGGAAAACAATAGACAAATCTCTCTAATGAAACTTGATGCTAAAATCTTCAGGAAAATACTCGCTAATTGTATTAAGAAACACATCAAATGAATTATACATGACCAAATGGGTTTCATCCCTGATATGCAAGGGTGTTTCAACATAAGAAAATGAATCATTGTAATAAACCATATAAACAGTTCAAAAGAAAAAAATTACTTGATGATCTCTATAGATTAGAAAAAGCATTTGACAAAATACAAAACCCTTTCCTGATTAAAAAAATAAATACTGCAAAGATAGGAATAGAAGGAACCTTCTTCAACATGACAATAGGTATATATGAAAAACCCACAGCTAATATCATATTCAGTGGTGAAATCCAAAAGCTTTCCCTCTAAGATGAGGTCCAAGACAAGGACAGCCACTTTCACTACTCTTAATTAACATTGTGGTAGAAGTACTTGCTCAAGCACTTAGACATGGTAAAGCCATAGAAGCCCTCCAAGTTGGACAGGAAGGAGTAAAAATTTCACTATTTGCAAATGCCATGATCCCATATATAGTAAGCCTTCAGAAATCTACAAAAAAAGCTCTTAGGGCTTATAAATGAGTTTAGTAAAGTCACAGGTAATAAGATCAATGTGCATAATTCAGAAGCATTTCTGGACACCAAAAATGAGCAATCTGAGGAGGAAATCAAGAAAAAATCCCATTGTCAATAACAACTAAAAGAATGAAATACCTAGGAAAAATTTTAACTAAATTTTTAAATACCTTGTATGCAGAGACTTACACAATACTACTAAAGGAATTCAACGAAGACTTAAATAAATGGAAGAATATTCCCTGTTCATTGTTAGGAAGACTAAACATCATTAAGATGTCTATCCCACCCAATATGATTTATCGATTTAATGCAATCCCTATAAAAATTACCACAGCATTTTTTACTGAACTGTGAAAGTTAACTATGAAATTTATTTGAAGGGCAAGGGGCTCCAAATAGCCAAAGATTTAATGAAAAAGAAAAATGAAATCATAGGAATCATACTACCTGACTTTAAAACATACTATAAAGCTACAATTCTCAAAACTTCATGGTATGGGCACAAGGATAGGCATACTGAGCAACAGAACTGAATAGAGAGTTATCCTACAGATCCCCACATATAGAGTCAACTGATCTTTGACAAGGCCCACAAGCTCAATCAACTCTGAAAGAATGGCCTCTTCAGCAAATTGTGCTTGTTGAACTGGATATAAATATCCAAAAGAATGAGAGAGTAATAAAACCTCATACCTTATAGAAAAATTAACTCAAAATGGACAAAGATATAAATATAAGAGTCAAGGCCAGAAAGCTCCTAGAAGATAATGCAGGGAAGCATCTACAGGATCTTGTTTTAGGAAATGGTTTCATGAACTTTACATCCAAAGCATGAGTAACAACAACAAAAAAATAGATAAATGGGACCTCTTCAAACTTAAAAACTTTTGCACGTCAAAGGTGTTTGTCAAGAAACTGAAAAGGCAGCTTACTAAACTGGAGAAAATGTTTGGTAACCATATATCTGATAGGGTTCTAATGCCCAGAATATATTAAGGAATCCTATACCTCGAAAATAAAAAGACTAACAACCCATTTAAAAAAAGGGCAAGAGGGACAACCAGCATGAGGGTGGCAGAGTAAAGAGCTCCTAGAATCAGCTCCTGCTATGGGGCAGTTGGTTAACAAACAGAGCTATCTAGAGCACTTATTTGGGGTCTCCATCAGACCAGAAATGCATCCTACAACATCCTTGAAAGAATGGAAAGAGGAGACTGCCCATCTGCAGAGAAGATTCATAAGTAAAGCACTCAATGCCATGGAGGCCTAAGCCCATCCTCTACTGAGGCACAAGCTGCCACAGGAGCTGTTCCGTGGCTGGAATTGAAAGCGCCATTTCCCAGAAATGGGGGAGGAAGAGAGAGTTAGGCACCAACTTCAGTTATTCATTAGTAAATTTGGCAGGCTAACGTATAATCCTAAGAACAGCTAAAGTTTGAATATGTCCAAGTCAGAAAGAGGCCGGTGCCCATCATCTTAACTCCATGTTTGACATGAGGGGAAGTGGGGCTGACTGAAAATCACAGTGCTCGTAGGGACTGGCTACTTTCCATCTAGATCAGATTGCCACTCTAGCCTAAGCCCCAGGCCCACATTGGGCAGGTAGGAAGCTGGGGGGAGCCTCATCAGACTCCCCAGGAAATTACAGGCCATGCCAGGGAGTCCGGTGATCATCCTACTTTGACAGTACAAGCCACCACAAGAGCAATTCTGTGGCAGGAATTAGAAGTTCCATTTTCCAAAAACAGGGGAGGAAGAGACAGTTGGCCATCGATTTCAGCTACTGATTAGTAAATTAAGCTGGCTAAAGTATAACCCTTAGAACAGCTAAAATTTAAGCCTCTCCAAGTCAGAAGGAGGCCGGTAGCCATCATTTTGACTCCATTCCCAGAATGAGGGGAAGCCGGTCTGACTGAAAATTACTGTGATGGTAGATAACTCTTTCTTTCATCCATATTGGCCTGGTGCCCTAGCCTAAGCTCCTACCCCACCTCCAGCAGGGAGGAAGCTGGCAGGCCTTTCACCAGCCTATCCAGGTAACTGCAGTACATTTAGCTGGCACAGAATGACTATTTGGACGTCTACAGAGGCAACTGCAGTCATCTTGGACCTGCACTGCATAGGTTGCTGCCTACACCTACAGTTCCATCTCTGCCCCAGGAAGGAGAGAAAAGGGGCAAGAAGTTTCATCAGTCTCTCTGGTCAACTACAGTCTAGACATGCATGACTTGGATTATTCCACACAGCTGTGGCTCTATCCCTATCCCTGGCAATGGAGAATGTTGGGAGAAGCTTCATTGGTCCTTGGGGCAATCAAGGTAGCTTGAGCCTACATACCTTATAGCTCCAACTACATTCTTGGCTCCTACTAAACAATCAGCAAGTGAGAAAAGGCAGGAAGCCTTTAATTAAAGAGAAAAACTGTACCCAGAATAAATACTCTAGTAAGCCAGATGCAAAGACACCAAAAAAAAAAAAAATTACAATCCACACCAAGAAGTAGGAAGTTATGGCCCAGTTAAAGGAACAAGATAATCCTCCAGATGATATAAAGGAGTTGAGACAACTAATCATAGATGTTCAAACAAATCTCCTTAATAAATTCAATGAGATGGCTAAAGAAATTAGGATATTAAGAAGACATTGGATGAGCAGAAATAAGAATTTGAAAGCATACATAGAAAAATAGCAGATCTCATGGGAATGAAAGTTGTAATGAATGAAATTAAAATACACTGGAATCATATAATAGCAGATTTGAGGAGGCAGACGAAAGGATTAATGAGCTTGAAGACATGGCCTCTGAACATGAACATACAAAAGAACAGATGATGAAAAGATTGGAAAAATTTGAAAAAGGTCTCAGGTAACTAAATGACAAGAAGAGACATGAAAATATTTTTGTCATGGGTGTCTCAGAAGGAGAAGAGAAACAAAAGTGGCAGAAGGAATATTTGAAGAAATAATTCTAGAAAATTTCCCAAACCTTGAGAGACATATATATCCATAACCAAGAAGCACGACAGACTCCAATCTGAAAATATCCAATAGACCAATTCCAAGACATATACTAATGAATATGTCAAATGCCAAAGACAAAGAGAGAATTCTGAGAGTAGCAAGAGTAAAGCAATGCATAACATATAGTATTCCTATACTCAATAAACAAAATGCTGATTTCTCACCTGAAACCATGGAAGCAAGAAGACAGTGGTATTACATGTTTAAGATACAGAAAGAGAAAAATTTCCAGCCAAGAATCTTATATCCATCCAGATTGTCTTTCAAAAATGCCTGTGTCTCCTGCTGTCCCAGAGCCAGAACCCCAGGTAGCAAACCACCCGTACCTGACTGACTGAACAATGTCATTTTAGAAATCATAATTTTATGGAAAAATAAGGCTAAATGAAAGTGGCCACAAGACTTTTGTGCAGCGTTGTTAAAAATGTATCAACTCATATATAATAGCAAGATGAATATTAAGAAATAGTAGTAGATGCATCATTTGATTATTTATAGGAATATGACACAACAATATCTTCATAAATTCAAAGAAATCAAATGTATTCTATAATTTTGTAATGTCAAAGTTATAGCCAGTTGGCTTGTTTTCTCTAGCCTGGGCTCAGCTCTCCACTTCTCTTGTCCTCTTCACATCCATGAACGTGGCCTCAGTTCTTGTAAGCGAAGTTTGCCCCAATCAATCATGACTTCTCATGGCTCCCACCCTGCCAGATCTATCCACTCTTTCCTTATACCTTCCCCTAATACTTGCCTCAGTTTACCCCAGGGTATCATGGTTTGTCTTCTTAGCCACCAGTTTCTCATTGCCCCCTCTTTTCCAGTCAGGCTCATTCCATTATCTCTACCCTTCAGGGAAACCCTCATCCTTCATCAACCCCTCTCCCTCAGATCCATCCCAAAAGGAGCCCTAAAGTTCTACCTTTCACTGAGCATCCCCCCTTCCATGCTCCTGCCTTAGGACCCTGCTTCTCCCATCTCACTTCACCTCTTGTTTGTTGCTCCCTCCTCTATTGCCTTGACTCCACCTCTGGGCACCCATTCATTTCACCTCAGTCAACTCCTTACCTCCTCTATTAATTGCCTTGTCCTCCTAGGTCTCTAAACTTTATGTTCCTGCATCACTTAGTTCATCTATCCCTCTGCCACTGACCTTTTCCAGCTCTACCATTGGACATCTGCACAACACACCCTGGCACAATGATGCAGAGAAGTCCCTATCCTCCCTGGTACTCTCTTCTCCTGTCTGTTTCTCCCTCCCCATGTTGGCCCTGGGTACCCATGTCCCAGGTCACCCCAGTTCTCCCCTCTCACACATTCATCTCACTTAAGAATACTTTGATCACTCACCTTCCTTGATTGCTGTGGCCTCTCTCACCACTCCATGATTCAATGCTGTCTACACTTTTGCTCCCCTCATTTTACCCCCAATCTTTATTCTTCCCCTCCAGTCTACATTTATGCTACATAGCTCTCACCTTAGGAACCCGTCAATCTGTGTCAGTTTGCACCAAGGTCTGCAGGGGTCCCATCACATTTTCTTATGCCTCATCTCTCAGGTGATGTCACTGCCCTTTTCCAACCTCCAGTCAGTTCTACATCCTAACCTGAGTGCACCCTCTCCTACCTATGTGCCTTCCAATCACTCCCAGTCTCCAGTCACCAGGGTAGTGACACCCAGGCCACACTCAGGCCTTCTTCTCATTGACTCCTTTTGACTCCAAATAATTCAAAAGACCAAAACATTCTGGCCATAATAAAATATTCACATACTCAATCCAATTAAAGTCAAATTCTTAAGAGAATGGGAGTTTCACAACTTTGACTGGCATGGATTTATGTAAAATTTAGTCTCTATAATGGGATTTAATATCTTGCCTCCCTTAATTCCCTGGTATTGCCATGGTTATTATAAGCAACAATATTTTATTTTGAAATAATTATAGAATTTATAGATCTTATTTAAAACTTGAAATAACAGTATAAAGAACTTCTGATCCTCACATTCAGATTCCACAATGATCATAGTTTCACCACATTTTCCCCTTACCACAAAGTACTCCAGTATGTGTTCCCTCAAAACTGAAATACTCCCTTAGCTAAGCACACAAACCCAAATAAGGAAACAACATCATTTACAAATTATGATCAAATTCATGGATCCTCTTCAAATATTACCTCCTGTACTTATAGTAGGAAAATACCTCTTTGTCCCTTTCAGTATTTGCTCCTCCAAATTGTAACTGTTCTTGAAACATTCTCTCATGTCCTTGATAAATTTAGCAATGACCAATGATTCCAACCAAGGTCTGCCTCCATCATTCTCCTGAGGATACTCAGACCTTTATTTCAGCAGGAAGACCCTAGGCTGATGTTGTCCTCTCCGCAGTACAACCCACCAGATGGGACACAAAATCCACTCACACCAAGCTTGTTGATGTCAACATGATAACTGGTTGAAATTTCTCCAGGTTTTTCAACACACTTACATACAAATTGTTTACCATTGTAATCAAATGGAATTTTATGGGGATATATCCTAAGAATGCCAATATCATGTCCCCATATAACTTTATAGAACACTAAAATATTTGCTTTTTTCTCTAAAAACATACACCTTGCTTTTAGGAAACATGAAATTTCACAAATATTTTATGAGTTAGAATTCATATGCAATGAATCATCTATCAAATTAGTCAAAAATTATAAAATCTCTCATTTTCTAATTTTACCATTTTTCTCCTTAATCATTTACAAGTATCTCCTTGTCCACTGAGGAAGTAAAATGTGTTTATGCAATTAAATATAGTTTATTCAATTAAAGATAATTCATGTAATTTTTCTAATAAATATAGAAAATATTTTTTTGTGTGTTAAGGAATATCATGAAGACATGTGAAATATCTTTCATTTTATATTGGATGTATATTTCAGTGGTTGCTTTTCCATTTGTTGCATTCTCCTTGCAAAACCAAACCCAAAGCATTGCTACATTAAATTAACAGAATATGAAAATTCATAAAATTTTGTGCCATTATGTCACAGAAAAGGAATGCTAAAGTCTTAGAAAAAGATTTAACTGTAAACAAGGCAGTAAGGAAATTGGAATACACAGTGCCTAGAGTCTAGTGCTCAGAATCAAATCTTTGCATAGGTGGGTCGTAATTTGCCTAGATTTGTGTTATTCTTTTTTCCTGGACCTCACTTCCTAACTCCAGGAATGCTCAATATCAAGAGCTTTTTCAGGTTAATCAGTACTTAGTGATGAGTCCAGGAGTCAGATATCATCTTGAAACCTGTCATGGGTAGGACAGGGTCAGACTCATCTGATATGTGGAAGTATTTTTAGGTTCAGTCATATCAGGAATTGTCTAGGCAGATACAAATCTATAGCATCAAGTAGGCTGAAAGAAAATCAATTTATGATGATCCCATAAACTTGTTTTAATAATCCCCAAAACATTAAACATTCAAGATGGTCCATGAACAAATTCAACCACCTGACCAGGTAAAATGTCACATTAAAACAATTTACAATATGTCTTTGATTATTGAGGACCTTCCTCTAAGGTTCAATTTTTCCAGAAAGAAAATCAGCAAAATTTGTCTTCAATAATTAATTGAATAAGAGACAATTCTTAATTTAGTCCAGAATTGTTATCAATCTATTAAATAGAGAGTACATTTTGTCACCCAGAAAATATCTGCTACATAGTAAAAATTAGAATCTGGGAATTTTCTTCACTTTGCTGAAGGTAACACAAATTTGCTCATAAACCTGTGAATCGGCTGTGGGTACTTTAATATGGATGGCCAAGAAGTAGTGGATAAGAAGAGATTCATCATTTTCTGAGTTGGTCATACTAGAACTAGTTTTGAAGCCATTTTTCTGTCTTTCATACACTTGTATATTTAAACTTCAGAAAGCTCCACATCTCACCCAAGTCATAGAGAAAATTTTAAGAGTTTGTTTGAGGTCCTCCTTTGTCATTTGGGATGTTTTGTCTATGTATAACTGCAGTAGGAAGTATTGGATTTTGCCAGGGGTAGGAAAACCCGGTTCCCACCATCATCTTAAGTCACAAGGCTAGGTGACAGGGATAATGTCAGAAGCATAGTGACAAATATCCCTCAAGGATACAGGGTGTTCTCTCAGAGAACATGATTGTTCTTTAAATTTATTAACTTTTCATAGTGGGCAATGGTGTTCATGGGATGGGGAGTTGAAGCAGTTGGTTCTTCAGGTGCCCTTTCTCTCCATTCTTCCACAGCCTCTGCTGCAATGCAAAGGGAAGAGCAGATGCACATCTCTCAACTGGGTGATCTTAGCATTGTTTCTATTTAGTCAGCTTGGACTCTTTGCTGTTCAATAAACCAAATTTTGCAGAGATGATTCAAATCGTGATGATATGCAGCAACAGCACAAAGGATGGTTTTACTTCCCATTTGGAAGACCACAATCAGAGACCTCCACAATAAATAAACTGAAACCTTGAATGAAGGAACCAATTGAAAGTTTATAGTAACAGTGATAGACACTGAGAGAGTGTGTTTGTTTTATTGTTATTCCATGAACAACTGCTTTTAAAATCATTAGAATTCTACTTTGTCATTTAATTTATAATAGCAATGTAAATATTTCATGCCATGTCCTTCTGTATTCTGTTGTTGGTGTTGGTAGTCAACTCTTCATTTATTATCCCTTTATTGGTTATATTCATATTTTCTACCTGCCTTAAAGGTTCTCTTTTCAAGTTAGGCAATTATATGCCTACATGTGTATTTATTTTGATTTTTCCTTCTGGTTTTTTATTGGGATTTTTAAGCACATAAATTGATGTCTTGTCATAGGTTTCCCATTGTGATGTGTCCTGAACCTCACATACAGAATTGCCAGGCAGGTGGGGCCAGAAATAAAAGGCTGGAACCCAGGTTCTGATGCAGACAGAGGATTCTGGGCCCAGAGAGTTAATTCCCTCATTCCTGTTCCTTCTGATGGTTTCTCCTGTCCTTGGTATTCAGTGCTAATCCTGCTAAGGAGGCCTTTCTTATCATGCTTTACCTGGGTCTGAGGTACAGGCCCAGGACTCCTGCTTCCAATCCACATCCACTTTCTTTACTCTCGGGGCAGCTAAAGAAAGAGAAATGCAAAGGTGAACCCTGTTGCAATCAGAAAGGAAATGTTAAAATTCACACGCTCCCAGCAATGGCAACAGAGAACATCACCAGAATAAGCAACATCAAGCTTAGTGACCCTAATAGTATGGGAATCCCAGAAAGTCGCAGGACCTTGGGCTGACAAGAATAGAAGTGAGGTTGTGAGAGCGTGTACCGGGCAGTGTTATCTGTATGCAAAACACCAGAATAGATAGAGAAAGTCTCAGAAGGTGAAAATGTTGAAAATGATGAAAATGACTTCAATGTCAGAAGAGAATAGTATGGCCAGATGGGAAGAAGCTGATGAACAGTTGAGGAATCTGGAGTGTGACACATGTTCACTGCAGTTGGCATAAACCTGAGAGGAAATGTGCTTTGTCTTGGAACAAAACATAGAGACCTAATAAAAACCATCATCAGAGGTTCTGAATCTGCAAAAGGAGGACAAGGAGAAATGCATGGTCACCTTAGCTGGTACATTTCTTCTCCATCAAAGCAAATAAAGGAAAATCAGAGTCCACACCAGTGGTTCTTCAGGGGAGACCAGCAGAAAGTCTATCTTCTCCTGTGGTATTAACAGTTACCCTAACCTGTCACACTCAGAGTGCAGTGTGTCCTTCATGTCATCATATCCATGTTCTGTGTGCTCAGTGGCTTCTTCCAAACTATGTAAGGAAAGCCTACCCCACTGTGTAGACAGCTGGGGACATGGTGTGGAGAGAAACCTGAGAGCAGGAAGTTTCCATACAGTCCTGAAAAGTATCTGGCATCCTGGGGGAATGTTCCAATACTGTAATGGTCATGCTTTTAACAGATTTCTTTCCTCTTTTGTCTTGTGTTTTCAACAGATCCAGTACCCTGAACCATCATATCTCTTTGCTTAGGGATGTCCACAAAATATGAATGTAAGATGTAACCCAAAATGATTTTATTTTCTAATATGTAATCATGAAAAGTTTCAAAAAATAATGGGAAGCTGAAAGAATTTTTCAGCTGACACCTATATCCTACAGCATACATTCTACCATTAACATTTGAATATACTTGCTTTATGATAATGTACTTCATTCATAAACTGAGTCAAGTTATTTTTTATCTGTTTCATACAAAGTTACAGACATCAGTAAACATTTCCCTTAATTATTCAAAATGAACATATTTAGAGTTCAGTATTTTTATTTTATTCATTTTACTTAACATTTACATACAATGAAATACACATATCTTAAGTGATGAGTTTTAACAAACATATAAATATATACCTATGCCCCTAAATCCTTAACAAGTTATAGACCAATAATCTTCACTCCATAAATTACTCTCAACTTGTCAGTCTAACCTTTATTCTCACAAAGTGAACCAGAGTTCTGATTTTGTTTTCTACCACAGGTAAAATTTTCCTGTTCTAGGAGTTCATATTCATCAAATCATATTTATGAACTCTGTTGGATTAAGCTTCTTTCAATACTCAGTGTAAGAATATAGTATATAGCACTAGTTAGTTCTTTTTAATACTTTGTAATTTTAAATTGTACGAATTACCACTGATTGTTTATATATTGTCCTAGTGAGAGAATACTGGTCTGTTTCCAGATTGGGGCTATTATGAATAAACATGCTTTGAACATATTTATGGAAATCATTTCTTAGGATTCTTACAGTGTTTGAAGATAAATACTATTATGTATTGAGAATCTAAAGACCAGATGAAGAAACATGCCCATGGTGACACAATTCCCAGTAGTCTCATGAAGTCCTTTGACGATAGTGATTTGTGTTCTGCTTTGGTCTTACTCTTGGCCAGGGCCTAAATGGTTCCAGGGTTTTTAAGTGTTGTTACACTATTTCCACTGTTTCCCCATATGCTTTTTTTAAAAATATATTTTTATTAGCATATTCATACATGAACTTGCATAAACAATAAGTGTACACTAAAAGTTGTGATCTTACAAAGTAAACATGCATAACATCATATAGAGGTCCCATACTTCACCCGTCCACCAACACCTTGCATTGTTGAAAATAATTTGTTACAAGCTATGAAAGAACATCACCAAAATATTACTACTAACTATAGTTCTTATCTTACATTTGGTGAATTTTTCCCCTAACCCATCCTATTTTTAAAAAATATATTTTTATTATTGAGATTGTGAATTTACAAAACAATCATGCCCATGTGTAGAATTCCTATACAAGGCCCCTTCACACACCCCATATGCTTTTTACAATGCAAAGATTAGAGCCCAAACCCCTGTGGGATAGAGAAAGCAGGCTAGATTTCCTATTTCACCTTTAGAATTGAGAGAGGGACCAGATAAATTTTCTGACTTGCTTTGTGAACTATGATACATCCCTTCCTCTCTTAGGTTCAGTTTTCTTATGTGTAAAGAAAGTAACTCCATTGTCAGGGGCTCATATGGGCCTGCCAGTTCTGAGGAGGACCTATACCCAGAGAATCAAGGTTAAGTGAAGGTAGGATGTCCTCTCTCCCCTCTGCTCCCACCAGTTGCCACAGTCAACCCTCTTTGCTATCTCCAGACAGGATCCTTCGAACTCATTCCCACCAGTGCCCACTCCAAAAAGCACATAATTGTCAGGGAGGGGTAAGTTCCTGGGCAGGAGCTTACTTATCTATAGCTTCCTGGAGATTCTCCTCTGAAGTCTTTTCCCACATTACCAGCTTTTTGGCAGAAATGGCTCTGGGAGGACACTCAGTGCTGGGCTCTGCCTCCAGTACTGTCCCTTGGCATTCAGGGAGTTTAAGAAGTTGTGTCTGTGTGTATACATGTCCTTATGTTTACATGCATTTGTGCACGCATAGACATATATTTTTTGCTAATAACAAATTTATGAAGTACTCACAATGTTCAAGTTATTATCGTGGGCCTTTTTACACAGCTCATACTTAGTAATGACATCAGTACATATGAAGGGCCAGGGGATTCCCTTCACCTTAGCTGCCTTTGTCTTGGCTTTTACCTGCATGAAGAAGCTTCAGAGAAGCTACAGGATAAAGAGGCCCAGACAGCCATTTCACGAAGGTCTTTTTGCTGAAACAACAGGGTAAAAATCTATCACCATTGTTGAATTTTTCCTGTGCTTTTCCAATGGAGCAGGAGCAGAAAGCAGGGGACAGAACCCAGCACCATATCAACTTCTTGGTTGGGATTAATGTAGATGCTCACTCATCTCTGCCCTAATTCCCAGGACTTCACTTCAAATTAGGTATTGCTGGAACCATCCAATTAAGGGTCCTGAACCTTGATTGCTATCCCAGTGTCCTTTCAGTCATAGCACAATGCTCTTGCAATCCTGAGCTGGGCCTGGCCATGTAATGAACAGCAAACAGTTCTACTGCATGGTAGTTCAAAAACTTCCATATCATTTTAACATTTACTTTGTGGAAATCTCTGCGTTTCTAAGTATAAACCCTGGCTCAAAAAGTTTTATTCAGGAAAACCTCCCATGGTGTATATCTTGAGTGATAGAAGATGAGAATTCTAATGCTCAAGAAAGTAGGACTTCAGTTCAAGGTAGGCCAGGATAGAGAGGGCTAATAAATGTGCATGGAGAACATGACTAGGGCATGGGGAAAGTGTTGGGAAGCAGTGGTGTTGATGCGGAAAGGGAAGTTAAGTAGAGACAGTGACCCTGAAAATCAAGTTCAGGATTCAATTGTTTAATGTATTTTAGAGTCAGATTGGAGTCAGTGGGTTTTGGAAGTTGCCTGGGAGTGGCACAGTCATATCTGGGCCTGGGAAAGGGGCTTTAGCAGTAGGCTTGGAGTTTAGGTGGACTGAAGGCTGAGATTTTGAGTAAAGGAGGAAAACACATAGTCTTCATGGTGTTCTTTGAGGGAGAACTAAAGAGTCACTCACCTCAGTGATCTAACACTGGCAAATATTTTTGATATTAAAAGAAATTGAAAACACAAAAAGTAGGTCCATTTCCTACAAAGATTTGAATTAGCAGAAACTCCTGGCACTGTCCCATGAAATCTGTCCCTGAAAAAGCTGCCAGGGAAAACATGGTTTCCAGGAACAAGGAAATCCACAATCATGAGCAACATCTGGGGAGAGGGAAGGCTGTTTTAGCCTGGGTGTGTATGTGTCCAATTGTGTTCATGTAGTGAAGGAGGTGAGTAGCTGCAGCCTGGAGCACAGTGTGCCTTCTTTACCTGTGAGAGAGGAGGCTAAAGAGAAGTGCATTCATGTCTATGCTGGGCTCTCCTCATTCAATGCCTTGTGAAAAGCTTTGCCTGCTTCTTGCCCTAACATCAGAATTCAGTGAAAAAGTTCAGCTCTTTAATGTGGTATCTATAAGCATGAAGTCAAAACAGCACAATAGTCCCGCTGGCTGAGGCAATCACAGCAACCCTCCCTTCTCCAAGGCCCCAAGACAAGTGGATTCCAGTCTAATACCAATGGTGCCCGCTCTTAGGGGGCTTGAGAATGAAAACCTGACATGAAAAGTTCTTTGGAGTTCTAATTCCATGTGAAAGACCATAGGGTCTTGACTGCTGCAGTTTCTCTGCCCAAAATCTACTCCCTCCCACTTTTTCTTGAACTCACCATTTCCTGACACTTTTCATGGTTTTATTCAAGAACTAAAAGTAAATAAAGAAAATGAAAATGCTCTTCAAAAAGATGCACTTAGTATTAAATTGAAACTTGAACAGATAGATGGTTACATTGCTGAACATAATTCTAAAATAAAATATTGGCAAAAAGATATTTCAGAAATATCATTGCATCCTACAGAAGATAATCATATTGAAGAGGTTTCAATTTTAAGCCCAGAGGATCTTGAGGCAATCAAGAATCCAGATTCTATAACAAATCAAATTGCACTTTTGGGAGCCCAGTGTCATGAAATGAAACCAAACCTTGGTGCCATTGCAGAGTATAAAAAGAAGGAAAAATTATATGTGCAACGGGTGGCAGAATTGGACACAATTACTTACAAAGAGATAATTTTAGACAGGCATATGAAGATCTTCAGAAACAAAGGTTTAATGAATTTATGGCAGGTTTTTATGTAATAGCAAATAAATTAAAGAAAAATTACCAAATGCTGACTTTGGGAGGTGATGCTGAACTGGAGCTTGTAGACAGCTTGGATCCTTTCTCTGAAGGAATAATGTTTAGTGTTCAACCACCTAAGAAAAGTTGGTAAAAGATCTTCAACGTTTCAGGAGGAGAGAAAACTCTTAGTTCAATAGCTTTATTTTTTTTTTAAAGATTTATTTATTTTATTTATCCCCCCTTGCTGCTTGTGCTGCTGTGTCCATTCACTGCGTGTCTTCTCTGTGTCTGCTTATCTCCCCCTTGCTGTGAGGTCCTGCCGCATCAGCCCACGGCGCTGCGCGAGCCGGCCTGCCCTCACAAGGAGGCGCCGGGAAGCGAACCCAGGGCCTCTCATATGGTAAACAGGTGCTCTATCCATTG
>JAQZBX010064351.1:0-16509 GCA_029593785.1 Cabassous unicinctus
GTTTGTTCATTCCTAAATCTTGAGGCTATTGAGATGGTTATGTCCACCCTGTTTCTGATGGAGAGGGGTCATAGATCCTATGGGGCAGATGGATGGAATGGTCTTGCTTGCAGTTGTGGATACTCTCTATTTTGGGGGATGGGCATTGCCCATAATCATCCTTTTGTTAGTTGCCCTGGGTAAGTCCAGTGTACTGGAGAATAGGTGTTGCAACTCTACTAAGATTCAGGGGTGCAACTGGCATATGAACAGACTGAAGATTAAAGTCTCTGGAACACATATTTAATGAATATAGTGCTAATTAGGGATTCAAATAAAAGGGGCAGAAAAGCCATGTGTAGGGAAATTATAAATGAGTCCAACTTTGTTACATTCGGGAACATATATTCCAAAGTAAGGCCCAGTGACAGGGTTTTGAATTCCTGAGATTGTCTGCCTTGCCTATAGTGTCTAGATGTCTCTAGAGCCATCAGGAGGCCTACTGTTTGAGACATAGCTTTCAATGAACTGATTTATATCAAAATATCCTGCTTTAAAGCCATAACACCCAAGGTTTGAAGTTAAATTAAGACAGATTAGTTCTTGTCTTACTGGATGGTAAGAGCATTTTTATTTGCCAAAAATTAGCCTCCATCTAATAAGACTTAGCTTCAGATTAGTTTGCCATTATTATGAAACACATAGCCATGGCACTATTTTGTTCTTCCACTGAAGATCTGAAACTCTATGTCAAAGGTGATGAATTCTGCCAAATTTCTCCTCTGACACCAAACACAGCATCAACTGCCCAAGCATTTAAAAAGGCTCACCCTTTTTGCTTAGGGAACATAAAGTAAAAGAAAAATTAACACTAAAATAAGAAGAAAAAATCTAGAAAATGAGACTGAGAAAAAAATTGTTTCTATACTCCTTTTATTTCATGTCTCCGAATAAGCATAACATCCTCAAAATGGTTACCACTTTCAAATTTTAATCTATTTCTCTTGTTTCTATATTTTCTTTATCCCAGAATGCTTCAGGGTGGATTCTTTCTTTTATATTCAGTAAGATCAGACAGTCCCCATTATCTCTATCATCTGCTGCTTTATAATAAATTGTGTACCTTGTAGGTAATTCTCTTTTCATCTTCAAATGTTGATGGACATCGTACCAAACTCTCCAATACACATGATTACTGGAATTGCATTAAAGTTACAGAGTATATGGAGAATGTTAGACATATTTTTTTTATTGATTTCCCCACCTATGCATTTTAAATTTATTTAAAATCAGTTCTCATTATTAAGGAATTTTGTGTTTGTGAATCCACCTAAGCACTAATTTTTCTTTTGTAAATCTGAAAACAATACCCATATCCATCTGTGGGTATGCATAGACATAAGAAAAGTGCCAAAAATTTAGACTTACCTAATGCAGATATTTCTAGTGATATCAAGCAAGGTGACATTCAGCCTTCTTTCAGTTCTTGTATTATAAACAAATAGACTTTTCATGATATCTTTGGAGTCACATTTTTCACATATTTGCATTGTATTTTTTAGGTGATTTTGCTGTTTTAAATGATACCCATGTTTCCTGCTGGAGTTCTGTCTAGTATTCCTAAGTGCAAGAAGGCTGTGATGAACTTTAGAGAGGATATATGTGTATTAAATAAGTTTTACTCAGGCATGAGTTATAGCATTGTTGGCAGTTAATATCAATGTCAATGAATCAGCAACATATATTAAAATGAAGTATCTTTAAGGAGAACCACATAAAACAAGGTTATGTATGGGCCTGTTGACAAAAACGTGACTAGATGCTCACAGAATCTTAGTCCTGAATTTACTCTGGGAGTAATGGCTCAATATTCACTAATTCAGTGTCCTTGGTAACTTAATACACCATGAGTACCAGAATAATGAGAATTGACCATAATATATTTATTTTCATCTTCTTATATATCCATTAAAGTTTGTAAACTAATGCAAAGAATTCTTGCACTATATGTGTTATATTTATATTTGCATACATTTTAGATTATGTTATTATATTTTCATAAATGGTTATAAAATAATTTGATTAAGATATAAGAATATAATTGATTATCAAAAATTTTCTTATATCCAGCCCATTTGTTGAAATCTCTCATTAATTAGTTTTGATAAGTTTTGTCTTAACCCTTATTAGATTCTCCATATGTTAAAATAAATATTTTATTGTCTTCCTTGCCAAACTGTTTATTTACTTCCTATTTGTGCTATTTTCTTATTACATTGCAATAATCTCCAATATAATATTGAATAGAACCATCATATTTTGTCTGACTTGAAAGGGACTGCTTCTATACATTCAAAATAAGTTTTAAAATTTGCCTTGAGTATTTGATAGATCCTTGTGATGTCACTTGCCTTGTCCCACTCAGTGTTTACTCACCTTACTATTGGATTCTTGATTTCTTCAAGTTATCACTATCTCTGGTTTAAAAATCTTTATTCCTCAAGAGGGCAAAGGAGAAATGGTTATGTGACATACTTCTATGGAGGAACTTTCCTCCTTTTCTGATTTAAAAGGATACATTTCTTATAAAAGTTACTTCTGTCAATGAGTAAAAGAAAAGAAAATAATGATATCTTAAGAAATAAATATAATTTTCAGATTTAGGAATGCCGAGGTAATTATATAGGTACATGGTATCAGAAAATCCCTTTCTTCAATATTGTTATCCCACATATGCCTAAGTCCCATCCCTAAGTTCATCTAATGGTCTAGGAAGGCTGCCCCCTTACCACTGATAAGTCTGTCTTTCAGCCAAGGGGAAAGAAAAAATAAAAGAATATTCACCTCCTCTCTGTAAGATCTCCAGAAAGGTCACTTTTGCTTACATTCCACAAACCATAAAATGGTCACAGGGACACATCAAGCAACAATGGCATTTAAGAAATCATATGAATCCATTCTGGGAAGACATTTGACTGTTTAAACCAGAAAAGGAGTAGATAATGGTGAGAGTTAATGCTAATGTCACTGTCATGAGTAGCATGGTTTTTTGGGGCTGTTAGCCTATAACCATTATCTTCCTGGTAAGTAATAGAAATGCAGTACTAGAAGGAATGAGCCCATGGTTCCTACTTTTAATTTTGTGTGTTAGCTGAGAAAACAATGACTTCATTGATTAAGCCTGTATAGTTGGGTTTTGTTGAATTAATTTGAATTGTCTCCAACCAGTGTAGAACTGAGAAACTGCTGTCTGAAAATTAGTAGAACCTAAATCATGGTAGGGATTTAGAGAAGGAAGAAAATCCTGGGCCACTGAGAACCCGGTTTCACTAGAGGAACTTTTTACACAGTGCTCAAAACTGGTTAAAATGTCTTCTGTTTCATATTAAGATATCATTCTTGGGGTTTCCAGAAATTCCTAAATTAGAGATATGGGCAGCATGCTTCTAAGAATAAACCCCTCATCACTTGCAAATGGTTCATCTTGTCTCAGCACTTCTGCAAAATTCCCCTCCCAAAACTACAGGTCTTTCCACTGGATCATTCCACTGCAGTTACCATGTGACCTTCCAGGCTTCTGTCAAATACCTGGGAAAGAGATGAAATGGTAAAAAGCAGGAGAAACTGCAAAAAAGTCAATTAGGCAGACTGCAACTCTGGACCTCTGTGTGCCAAACAATCAAATCAACCAAGTCTTCAGGGAAGATGAAGTAGATGAGTGATGAACAGGAATTGAAGAGTACTTGTCCTTGGCTTGGCAGATTGTAGTTCTAGCCTGATTCAGAGGCTGGAGAGAATCTTCATTCTGCCATTGGGGTTCTCTGGCATAGAGAACCAGGGGGTCACCCCTTAGAAACCCCATTCTACCCCATCACCAAGAATCTTGCTGAGGACCTCTCCTTTCTCACAAATGTATCCTCTAAGAATCTATTAAGTAAACACTTTTGTTACTGGAAATATAGTAGCAAAATTCCACTTGTCTAATACATAGTTCAAAGAAAATATTTTAATTAATGAAACTTGATCAGTCTTCCATAAGAGTTAACGGTATGAATTGTAATATAGAGAAGCCAATAAGATTTTTTGTCAATCGATGTTTTTTATTAGAGAACTTGTAAGTTAACACAACGAGTATTATAACATTCAGAATTTCCATACATTACCCCACCAATACGTTGCATTATTTTAGATCATTTGTTACAAATGATGAAAGAACATCATCAAAATATTAGCTAATAGTCTTTTATATGAGATTTATTACCTCATTTATCTATTATTATTTTTGAAATATTGAGTGCTGTTTTCATGAATATGAGACAACTTGAATATTAGAAATATGGAATATAATATCAAAATAAACTGATATAAGTAAAAATCAAATAAATAGTTTTGGTTTAGGAGATATAGACTTTTACCATGAAGGATTAATAAGATCTTGACCTTTTGAATTAAAATAGCAATTATTTCATTGTGCAGAAAAATTTAGATAATTTATTTAAAATGCTTACAATTTGGAAAAGAAAACAGTTGAATTAGTTGATATTAGTTGATAGTTAGTTGATAGTTGAATAGTCCAATGAATAGTCCAATGATAGTTGAATAGTCCAATGTTCTTTCCTATCAAAAAGAATACTTACATCACAAAATTCTGTCTCTACCTGATAATCAAAGTAAAACACATTATCTGAGTTTCATCTCCCAATGTTTGTTTATCAGACTTCCAGTGAATAAAACAAAATACTTAAGCTAGGAGTGAAAGTAAAGTTTTGGGGACAAGGATTATTGCATAACTTGTTATCCAGAAAACCCTTATGAGGAAATCAATTTTTATGTTGATATGCTGAAAAATTATTCTGGGCCACTGAACTGAAAATTAGAGAGGTATATTTGACTTATGATGCTACATTTTCATCATTTCAGCCAATCTAGTTGAATGTATTCATTTACGTTATTACATCTTTCAAGTGAGTCTGAAAGACTAGCAACAGCATTATCCACTACTCTGAGCAGGAACACACTTATTCTGTAGAAGGCAGGGACTCACATTAAATTATGAGCATATTGACTTGATATTAATTGAAAAAGATAATTTGTAATCATTGAATGAAGGACATGTTTCATTTTTTATATTTTTGTTTAACAATAATATACTTTACTTTTTAAAGTACTGATGTAAATTCAAACCTTCAGAAATGTTACAAAGATATGAAAAAGAACTCTTAAATAAACTTTAACTTGATCCCACAATTTTTTAATATTTTGTCACAGTTCAGACATCACAATCAAGATGTTAAATATTAATAAAATTCTTTCATCTATTTTTGTATCCATATTCCCTTCTATTAATTTGCACACTTTAGAGTGTTCTCCACTTCCAGTTCAGGATGCCATCCAGGATTAGGTGTTGTGTTTAGTTGGTGTGTTCCTTTAGTCTCTTATAACCAGTTCTTAAGATTTTCTTTTCCTTTCATGGCAGTGATATTTGTGAAGAACTTGGGACACTTATTGGAGGGAATTTTTCCTCATTTGGAATTTTTTGTTGCTTCCTTATGATTAGATTGATGGTAGTATTCTTGGGCAGAATAATATATAAGGATCATATTCAGAAACACTTATTTATCAAAAGGTTCTCTATTTTCTTTAATGGAAATAAGACATTCCTCTTCTTTAAAGTTTTGTGTCATGTTGGAGTAGCACTGCAAAGTGGTTCTGGGGGATCAACACTTGTGAGTATAAAAGGAGAAGACAGCATAATCAGTATTTAGGAAATAAAATATGGGCCTTTGATTTGCTCATTACTCTAGGGATTCTAGATCTTATTAGGAATATTTATATTACAAGTTCATACAGATTATTTCTAAGTTCTTGCATGCTTTTTTCCCCATTATTCCACACTGGAAACTGAATCCAAACAATATGAAAAAAAATACTTATTTACATAACCCTTAAAGACACATAACACTCTGTGTTTAACCATACCACCATAGAGAACAGATCTTGAAGATTTATTTTTCATTCTTTTCTTTCGCCTATAATGAGGGAGAATGTTTAAATTATTCTTCTCAAAAGTTGGTTGGAATGTTTTATTTTTCTTTTCAACATGGTTATGCCTGTAGTTGAAATATAGTTATGTCATTTGGTTCAGACTGCATTCAATTTTAAGAATTTTTATGACATTTCCTGTCTAAATTTTCATTTTTGAACATGTAGAAAATAAACTTCTCAGAGTTAAAATTCATACCAACTTTCACCCCGAAAATTTATACTTAGTGAAGTGCCATTCACTTCTATCCTCTCTCCCTTTGCTCAACACCTTGTAAGAAACCCAATTCAAGGTTTACTTGTTTGTGTTTTCCATGATTCATTATGCTAAAAGAATCAGCAGATTTTTGTATAGTGACTTATTACATCATATTCTACTTAATACTTCATGTAATTGACTTATTAAAAAAATATTTTTAAAGATGCTTAGATTACATAAATGCTACACAAAATTTACAAGTATTCCCATGATCCCCAACTCCCACACCTCCCATAACATCCCACATAAACATCTTTCATTAGTGTGACACATCACCTGCAATGGATATACATATCCTGGGGCTTTGCCACTAAGCACAGACCATAGTTCACATTGTAGACCAAACTCTCAAGAACACAGTTCTGCATGTTACATGCTGATATAAAATGGCTTATATCTGTTATTGTAATCTCACTCAGGATAATTCCCAAGTCCTGAAAAAGCCCCTGTATTAAAACTGCTTTTCCCTCTCCCTGCCCCGAAAGCATCCAGTGGCCACTGGCTCCAACTCACTGTTGTAATTTTTTCCATTGCATGAAACACAATATGTCTACAACAGAATACCAGTGAGTCCACTCTAGTCTATAGCTCTTCCACCAATCCTGAGGAGTTTGGGATGTTGATGTTCACTCAATGTCCAAGTGAGAGGGGGCTTATATCCCATGGATAAAATGTATGGAATTATCCTGCCTGCAGCTGCAGGATCTCTCCATTCCTTGGGATGCCTGTTGTCCATCATTGTCTCCTCACCAAATGACTTGGGTGAGTCAATTGAGCTGTAGAGTAGGAGTTGAAACTCCACCGAGATTCCAGGCACAGCTGGCATATGGGCAGGCCAAAGGCTACAGTCTCTGGAAGTACACCTACAAACTCCAGTATCACATATAGGTTTGAATAGAAAGGACTGATGGACCATGTGCAGGGAACACTTATTTGAGTCCAACTCTGTCACTCTCAGGAGCACAGATTCCAAAGCATAACCCAATGATAAGGCATCAATCTCTGGAGCTATCCCCCCCTTATATAGGACCTGGGTGTCTCCAGAGCCCTCAGGAGCCCTTCTGTGTGGGGTGATATCCACTTTGGTGTTCTAAGAGATCTTACTGAGTTGTGTGTAAGTGTTACCTCTGGGATGACCTCGCGACTCTCTTTGAAGTCTCTTAGCCACATGAACTCATTTGTCTTTACATTTTCCCGCTTTTATCCAAGGTATTTTTCCAGTCATATTGCCAGTTGGCACTTGGTATTAATCCCTCATTGCCAGGGAGGCTCATTCCCAGGAGTCATGTCCCATGCTGGGAGGAAGGTAATGCATTCATATGCTGAGTTTGGCTTAGATAGAGGCCACATTTAAGCAACAAGGAGGCTCTCAGGTGTCAACCTTTAGGCACCCCGTAACAGTAGGCTAAGTTTAATTGCAAGAGCAAAGACTCATAAGGCTAGTCATCAATAACAAGAACGCATCAGTGAACCATCCTCCATTGCCAGGCACTGCCCCTGCACTTGGGGGTCTGTTGCTGCTCCCTTAGCGAATGTGACAGAGCTCTACAGGCTGAGAATTCAGTATTCCTTCATTTTTTGAGTTCATGTAATTGACTTTTACACTTACCATTATGTGCTGGAAATCATTATATATAAATTCATAGAGATTGTATTAATCATTCATTTTCTATTTCTTATTAATAAAGTTATGTTTACAGAAAAATAATGCAGAAAATACAGAATTCCCATATATGGCACCCATTTTTTAATATTTAGCATTAATATAATATATTTTTTTTTACAATTAATGAGAGAATATATATTTATTATTTCTTACAGGTGAAGATTACTCCATTTTTTATACATGCCATAGTTTACACAACTAATGCTCTACATGTTAGGATTAAGATATATTCAAAAATATTGCTATTAAACAAAAATGTGCAATAAAAAATATATCCTAAAAATATGTTATTGTATTATTGGTAGTAATTCTTCAGGGCCAATTCCTAATTGATAGAGGTTCTGTGTATAATGTTAAAGGAATATGTGGTTATTTTTAGCTGTTTCAAATTTATCATTTATTGGGTTTGTTTTACTTTGTATTGCTTCATATTTTCATTAGAGCAGTTTTGGTTTACAGAAAAGCCAAACAGAAAGTATAGAACTTCCATGTAACACCCCCATACATGCAGATTTCCTATTATTAACATTTTTCATTAGTGTTGTACTTTCTTACAATTGATGAAGAAATATTATTATTATATAATTTACTATTGTCCATACTTCACACTTTGTGTTCTGCAGTTCTATGCATTTGTTTATCCATGTTTGTTATATTCTTGTCATTAACCTATATATAACAAAGACATATGATATAAGATATAACATAGATATAACTAAGATAAACATTCATAGATAACTAAGATAAAATAAAGAAATTTGTGTTCTAAATATGTAAATTAACATTCAAAGTTATTTTCTGATTGATTCACATTTTTTTCCATTTAGAATTGCATAAAAGCAAAATGAGAAACTAGCCAACATACAAGATTTGCAGAAACAACATTTGTTGCTTACATATATGCAAGTACTAATCTACTGAGTTAATCTCACTTCATATTATATCTCACAAAAATCATCATTCAGGATACCCATATCACTTCACAATTTCACATTGTTTTCCTACATAATTTCAATAGTAAGCTTTTTCAAAAGTTTTGTCTCTACTGAATTGTATGCTAAAGTATCCATATAAAGTATTTTATTTTCCATTCTGAATTTTCTGATGTGAAATCCAGCTGAAGCTTTTCCTGAATTGACTTTAGGATTGTTGTTTCCTCAGAATAAAATATTGATGCTGAGGAATTACTGATCCCTGAAGACAAGACTTTATTCATTATACTGATAGGAGTTTTTAAAAGTATGGATTTTCACTTGCTCTATGAGTGTTGCTGTATATATAAAAGATTTTGTGTGACCTTTCATAAGGAACATCTTCAATATGAATTATCTGGCATATCCTTAAGGGGTTTCATGCTCTGGTATATACATGTCTATCAACTGGAAGAGTTGATAAAATAGTCTTCCACTTTCATCATATTTATATTATGAGTTCTTCCATGTTGTATATCATCAGGCCATCTACTTAAGGATTTGTTATGTAGGTGACATGCATTTTCATTCTTCCCAATATGAATTGCCTTAAATTTATGAAGTAGCCCGGATTACTAAAACTTCTACCAGCTTGATTACAAACAGTGTTCGACCAGTATGTGATTTCTCTAGTATGTTTAAAGGTTAACTAAAGGCTGAAATTTCTTCCATAATCCAAACATTTATAATATATGTTCTTTCAGGTAATCTAAGGTAAGAACATTGACTAAATGTTGATGGCATTCATATGCTTTCTCTCCAGTGTGAATTTTCTCATATTTTTCTCAGGACTGAACATTGAGTAAAGGCTTTCTTTCCACACTGATGACATTCACAAGGCTTCCCTCTATGTGAGTTCTCTCATTTTGTCTCAGTACAGAACACTGAGTGAAGGCATTTCCACACTGATGATGTTTTTTTGGTATTTCTTCCCAGTGTGAGTCCTCTCATGTCATCTAAGGCTAGAATGATAATTGGATACTTTCCTACACAAATGACATTCATAAGGTTTTTCTCCAGTGTGAGTCTTCTCATGTTATTGGGGGCTACAATATTGATTGAAGGATTTCACACAAGACTGGCATTCATAGGGTTTCTCTGTAGTGTGAGTCTGCTCATGAGGTCTAATACTAGAAAAATGGGTGAAAGCTTTCCCACATAGATGACATTCATAAGATTTACCTCCTGTGTGAATATGCTTATGTTTTCTGAGGGCATAAGAATGACTGAAGGCTAACCTACATAGATGGCATTCATAAGATATCTCTCAAGTTTGACTTCTTTCATTTTCTTTTAGGGTGGAATAGCAAATGAAGATTTTCTTACATAGATGACATTCATAGGGGTTTCTCTCCAATGTGATTTCCATTGTAATGTGTAGGGCCAGAGCTCTGAATAAACTACCAATTAGATGACACTCATATGATTTACCTTTATTGGGAATTTGCTTTTGTTGATTAAAACATGATTAGTTACTGAAGTGATTTGCAAATATATTTCTGAATTAGGATTTCTTTCCCTTGTATGTTAGTATATGTTGAGTCATTCTGAATCTGTGATTAAAATCTTCTGGCAATTCACTACAGGTAATACCATTCTTTTGAGTATGATATTTCTGCTTCTGAGAAGTGGATAGAAAATATAAAAGGCATTTGCTCATAAATATGCATTCATTACATATGGATTCAAGAATAATCATTCAATGATAATCTCTAACTAAAATCTTTGCAATAGTAGCAAATTACCATGTTATTCTCTTTCATGCACAGAGATGTCATTTGTAGCATACCAAAGCAGAGCTATCTCAATATTAAAGGCTTTACATTGTTTGAAAGATTAGGTACATGAGCCATGTTTATGCAATTATCTTTTATATAAATCCAAGTTATACTTTTGTGTTCAAGTTAATTTTTCTCTCAATTTTCTGGATTAGTACTTAAACCAACTTACTTAAATTCATGCATTTGAACTGAAATCCTAATTCATTCCACTCACAAATTTCCATTTGTAAGACCAGTGTTCACAACCATGAAGCTTACTAATTATGTGATGGTAGATGTGTCTTTCCTGCAGATAAGTTGTGTGGATGACTATTCTTGTGTTTTTTAAGACCACTTTCACTGACAAAATTCTGGTTTTGGAAAACCCAATTCCTTCCTCCACAGGTCCTTGCCTTGCTCCAACTGGGAACATACATCTGATTTGCAGATATGATGTGCCCCACTAAAACCAGACGGCTGATATTCTCCAGTATCACATCATTCAACAGTTTTTCTGGGATGTGTCCAGCAATGCCCCCTCTTCCTGGGGGAAGTGTTTAAATATATCTTTTAATATTTACTAACTCCAGCAGTTGCATGGTTAATAGCACAGTTGACAACACTTTTCCTCTAGGTTTTCACTCACAACCAAAAAAGCAGTGGGCAGGGCCTGAATAATCCCAGAGTCATGAGCATCACCACCATGGGTCCGATGGGAATGAAGCATTGTCTTTCCTGTTGCATTTTATCTATTTTCTCAACTTTCTATATAGTAAAAATGATGTGAAATACAATACAAATAAAAATTTAAATATATTTCCTTTCACTATGGTGTGTTTTTTCATGCGGATTATTTTTTATTTTTATGTAGTCAAATTCATTCATATTTTTTCATCATATCTCTATTTTGAGATGCAGAAAAACCTTCCCCAAATTAATTACATATATATACATACCCACCAGCAGTAATGAAAAGTCCAGTGCACCACAAATTGTCTGTTCCATTTAGACATTTTGTGTACTGTGTGATGTTATTGTAATGTATAAATTTAATTTACATTTTCATGAGTCCTAAAAAAGTTGAATAACTTCATATTAATTGTTTGGATAGCTCTGTGAAGTACATATTCATGGATTATGCTCATGTTTCTACTTGGATTACTGTACTTTTTATTATTGATTTTTAGGAATTTATTATGCAGTCTGGGTACGTGTTTATTTTCAGACATTTGTATTCTAAAATTCTTACTAGGCTCTCTGGAGTCTCTTTTCACTCTCTTAATAGTGTCTGTTGATGATTAGAAATGATTAACTTTAAAATAATCTACTTCATTTCTTTCTTCTTTACAGTTAGTGCTTCATGTATCCAGCTAAATAAATCTTTGTCCACTGAAATTCATGCAGAAATTTTTCTATGCTTTCTACTAAAATGCTATTTTTACCTTTCTTATTTAGATTTGCATCCATCTATAATTTAATTATGTGGTGTGAAATAGTAGTCAAGGTTATTTTTTTCCCATTTTGATATTCAATTGACACTGTACCACCCTGAAAAGACTGTGTCAACCAAACTGCATTATATATATTCTGGGCTCTAATCTGTTTCATTTTTCAATTTTTCTCTATAGCAATAATGTCACATTCTCTTAATCACTATGACTTTAAGAAGGAGCTAAATATTTTGTACATGTTTTCTTACAGCTTATTTCTTCAAAACTGCCTTAATTATTCATAACTGGGGTTTTAACTTGCAACACTGAATGGCTCTGTGGTCTGCACCAGTAAGAGGTATCCATGTTGTGTGTGCCATTTAAGCTGTGCAGAACAATGTAAGAAGGAGGTTTAGGAGTGGCAAGTCCCAGTTGTAGATCTGCTACCTTCATATATGATGATTTTCCTTTTTTTATTTAGCATTTGTGGAGCTCAAAGCAAATGGGGTTGTCCTGTAATTAGTTGTTTCTGAGGGGAGACTTCTCCATGGAATGCCTAATGTCACCATGTGATGGTTAGGCTAATATGTCACCTCAGCCAAGGAATATTGCCCAGGTGTTTGATCAAGCAATTCAAAATACTTAGATAAGTTTTGCATTGATTGGATTGGACTTCATTATTTTCTTGTTAATTCTTCTTATACTCCAATATATATAGTTTAATTTGAATTAACATCTTTCAGGAGTTCACGTGCAGCTATCAAACTAAAATTTTATTTATTCTTCAGAAGTAAAACATAGGAGATAAAGTTTATAAACCTTCAGATATCAAACAAATATATTTTGCCCTTACACTTGATTTTGTTGGGTAAAGAAATTTAGAAAAAACATCATCTCCATTTACAAGTTTCATAGTTTGTTCCAGTATCTTCTAGAATCCTGAGCCTATAAATTTTGATACCAGTCAATAAATGTTTGTAGATTTTTTTTCTCTCTAGCAGCACTTATCATTTATTTGCACATATTGCTGGGTTTTTTTTTTCAGTATTTCTTATTCTCTTGTATTCAGCTTTTTCATGTGGGAGCAAATATTTTCTTATATTTTCTAGGGTATGCTTTGTAGACATTCTTAATGTAACAATTCTAATGTTAAATTTTTCTTTTCAAACATATCTTTTCTTTCAAGGGTCAATTACTTTGTTTTCGTAGTTTAGCCACAATCATTTATGTATTTTCCTGTAGATTTTTTTTTTTAATATTAAAGAATGTAGGGCTATGCAGGTTTCTCTAAGAGGTTGGCGTGTGATTTCTTTAGCAGTGTTATGAAGAGGGAGGGTTTATTTCTTTGTGGGTATTTTGGTCATAGCTATTTTCACCTTGAAATTCTAGATATGGGCAGGATTTCAGGAAGAATATTCAAGAAACTCACATTAGGTTGAAGAGAATTCAACAGCCTTATGTGAATATTTTTGGTTATTCCACTTTGTATCCACAACTGCTCAATGAAAGAAAGAAATGAGGGGTGAACTGATATGATTAACTAACTGATATTTTTAGCAGAACTTCCCATCCATGTCTCTATTGTTGTCCACTGTCTTATTTATATCCATGAATACACTCTCCAACTCTGAATTTAAGCATTTTTGAGACATCCCCATCCTCCACTCCCCAACCACAAATCTGATCTCTTTAACTACAGAATTGCACAAATATTCTGGGTTTCTGCTTCAATAATATTTCTTATTAACTACAGTTTACTTTGTGGTCTTTTCAAGATATATCGGTTCTCTTATTTCATGATTTTTCAAGGGATTGTTAATTAATATCTCTTCTTTTTGTGTCAAGAAGAATGAGACTAAGGCTTGTGACCTTGTTACACTGAACCAGAAATTGTCTAGCATATTATTATAATTTTTGGCCATTCTCAAAATCCACTTATTTTGAAATCTAAATTTTCTGTGCTCAATCCATCATACAGTAGTTTTTATACCATGATCATTTGAATTTGCTATTAATTATGCAATCTATAACATTTTAATTTGCCCTTTGTGTGCATGAAGCTAAAGCAATTCAAAATACTTAGATTTAGAATAGTATAATTTAGAATGAGTGCTGAGAATCATTGTTCCTTTAAAAAATTTCTGCCTTTCATAATTGATTTTCCTTTATAGGTTTACTGTTTACCTAAATGTTAAAAGGTGGGAGAAATTAGGAAATACGAGAAGGAAAAAAGGGTAAAATGGGATTGATGTTGGAAGAGTCTTTGAGGGAAAATGGGAAAACCAGAGCTACTGGGCAGGTATCAGAGATATGACACAGCCAGAACTATCAAAAGACACTGAGTCTTCAAGTGACATCATCAACATGGTGTGTATTAGTCAGGGTTCTCTAAGGAAACAGAATCAATAGGAGATATCTTTAAATAGTATTAGATTTTATAAAATTGTCTAACATGACCATGGGTATGCACAACTCCAAATTCTGTAGGGCAGGTTGCAAACCAGGGGCTCCAATGAGAGTTTTTGATGAAATCCCCAGGAGACATCTGTTGTCCAAAGTAAAGATGGAAATTCTCTCTCCCTGAATGCTGAAATCTCTTCCTCTTTTAAGGCCTTCAACTGTTTGGAGAGGAGACATGGCACATTTCTGACAGAAACTTCCTCAGTTGATTACAGATGTAACCAACCAACTAGGCAATCAACTCACTGATGATTAAAGTTCATGAAATGCCTTTGTATTACAATTGGCCCAGTGCTTGCTTGATCAAACACCTGGGCACTATGAAATCTTTTAGCAATAAAAACTCATTTGTGTCTTGTTAAACAATAAAGTTAACATAAAGTACAAGAAATTATGTTAATAAAACTCAGTCTTTTATCTTGTAAACCAAGGGTTCTTAAAACAGGGTCCATGAGCTTGAATTGAAATTCAAAAAACCATTTTTCTCATATGGACATGTTGGTGTGGGTGTGATATATTTATTAAATAAAACACAATAGAGTGTGGACTTAATAAGGGGTCCATGTTTTTCAACTGATTGGCAAAGAGGTCTGTGGGGGGAAAAAATTTAAGAACCCCTTTTAAAAACTGATTATTTTGGAGAAAAGCACTTTTAAAACTTTTACTAAAAAGAGAATAATGATTTAAGAAACTTGGTCACCTGAACAGGGAGAGAATTAAATTTTTGTTTTGTATCATTATAATTTTTGATACTAAGGCTTTTAATATTTTATAGATAGACCCATTAAATTTTATAAAAACTTGACCACAAAAATTGCTGTTCTGTGAAACTTCTGCAATTTCAAGTCTGTCTCACATTTTTCTTTTTTTAACAATATTTTTTTTTCATTTTTTAATTTAAAATTTTTTTTTCAAATTTCCATTTGATTATTTTTGTTTACCTTCTGAGGGTTCCCAAATTTTCAAGCATCATGAGCATATTTCTTTTACTTCATTGAAGATAAATATAATAGAAACAGTAAAATCCTTGTGTTTTTATATCAACCTGGAGGACTTCTTAGAAGAGGTTTCCCTTGAATGTATTTTGTTTTATTTTGTTTTGTGTTTGAGGTACCAGGGCCAGGGAATGAACCCCAGACCTCATATATGGGAAGCTGTTGCTCAGCCACTGAGCCACATAGGCTGCCATGAGTTGGTTTTTTCTTTTTTTTTCTTTTTTTTTTTTTGCTTGTTTGATTTTTATTGTTTTTAGGAAACATCAGGAACTGAATCTGGGACCTCTCATGTGGGAAGCAGATACTTAATTCCTTAAGCCACATCATCTCTGTCAGTCATTTTAATTAAGGAAAAAATTACTTTATCTTTCCATTAATAAAAAAAGCATTCTGTATACTTTATGTACTTTAATTACCAAAATGATTTTGGAAACTGTCTTCAAACATCTTACAGCATCCAACTACCATCAATATTGTTCAGAATAATGCCAATTCAGTTATAGGCAAACATAATTTCTCTCTTCATTTTAAATCTTAGTAAAAAATAAAATAATAAAATATACTGTTTTTAAAAAAATCACATATTCATGATAGAAAATTCAAAATGAAATTATGTTTAGAAAATAAAATAGAAAGTTAGTTTCTATGGCTCTCCTTACACCACTTCTCACCCCTCATTTATTTTACCTGGTGGAAATTGTTAATGATTTCTCTGCTCTGATAAAATGTGTAGCATAATTATGCAATATATAAATCACATTTTTAAAACAAATGGGATTATTAATTTCTGCCAAGTATTTTCCCATAGGAAAGATTTAAATAATAATTGCTAGTATTAATTGGAAGATGTTATTACTCTTTACATAACAACCCTATTACTTTTTCTATTCTTGCCTTTCCTTAAATGGCACACCTCTGTGTCCTACCTGAGTGAAAATAAACTCTTT
>JAQZBX010064352.1:0-16513 GCA_029593785.1 Cabassous unicinctus
TGAACAGAAAAGTAACAGAGTTCATGGGAATGAAAGACACAATAGGTGAAGTCAAAAACACATTTGAGGCATACAACAGCAGACTCGAAATGATAGAAGAAAGAATAAGTGATACCGAAGACAGAGCAGCTAAAATTGAAGAGAGAAAAGAACAGAGAGAGAAAAGAATGGAAAAAATTGAGCAGGGCTCAGAGAGTTGAATGACAACACAAAACGCAACAACATACGTGTCATGGGAGTTCCAGAAGGGGAAGACAAAGGAAAAGGGGCAGAAAGAGTATTTGAGGAAATAATAGCTGAAAATTTCCCAACTCTCAGGAAAGAAATGAACTTACATGTCCAAGAAGCACACTGTACCCCAATGAGAATAAATCCAAATGGACCTACGCCAAGACACATACTATTCAGAATGTCAAATGTAAAAGATAAAGAGAAAATTCTCAGAGCAGCAAGAGAGAAGCAAACGATCACGTATATGGAATTTCGAGTAAGACTTAGCACAGCTTTCTGTTCAGAAACCATGGAAAGCATACTAAGCATACTGCTTAGAGATCCAGCAATGTGGCAAATCTAGACTAAAAGAAAATAAATGATTAATACAAAATTCGGGGTAGTAGTCATCTCTATGGGAGAAGACGAAAGATGTGACAGAGGTAGGATAGAGGCTTCAAAGTTATTGGTAATGTCCTATTTCTTAACCTTGGTGCTAGGTACACAGGTGTTTGATTTGATATTAATATCCATTAAGTTATACATGTTATATAAATATTTTTATGCAAAAAATAAAAAGATTTTTAAAATGTATATCTGACATTTATATAACCTTGGCAACTGGGGGAACTTTTCAAAAGTGCACATAGCTTTGCGATTACCACATTCTGATATAGAAGAGAAAGACAAAAGGAGGTTGCAGGAAGGAAGTAAATAATAGCATGGTGATTAGAAGCAGAAGTTTTGTCATCAATAAGACCTACTAGAGCGTAGTGGGTGTAGCTCAGTGGTTGAGTACCTGCTTCACATGTACGAGGTACCAGGTTCAATTCCCAGGTCCTCCTAAAAAAAAAAAAAAGACCTAGTTGAATCCAGGCTGAGCCATTTACTAGTTTTGTTACCTTAGGCAACTACTTAAAGTCTCTAAGCTTCAATTCCCTCATTCATAAAAAATGGATATTAATAATATCTACCAATTACAGTTATTATAAAAATTAAATGAGAATGAATAAAGAATGTTCAGTACTATGCCTAGGACATAGTAAACATTTCTGTAGGAATAGTAGAATTTTTTAAAACGTTCTTAGGTTATTGTGATCCTCTTCTCACCTCAACTGTTTGAAAGATTTTGCTGTTACTGTGAAAGAGAGGTTAGAAAAATCCTTTAATGAGATATAACTCTGAAACCATTAGATTCTATCCTTATGTTTCTGGGGTCCATATCACTTACAAAGACCAAAAAAAAATTTTAAAAGATGAACCAAGTCTTTTAAAAGCCAACCAAGGAGAAAGTTAATAAACATGTAACTATTCAAAATTAAAAATACCTTTAAGGACAACCATCCTATTTATAAGTGGATTCACTCTGGAACAATTAAATATGTAATGTAATATTATTCACTCAAACTCAAACAGAAATGAAGTTAGCCATTAGGCAAAAAAACTAAACTGCCCTTGCCTGCAAAATCATTAGAAAACCCAGAAGGACCTGACAGATATAATTACCAGTTCAATTTTATTGACTTCCCCCAGCTATCCTGTGTGTTTTATATGCATTAAGTCCCTTTGAATAGGGAGTGGAGGTGGCTCCAGAGCGATTGAGTGCCTCTCTACCATATGGAAGGTGCCAGGTTTGGTTCTAGGTGCCTCCTAAAGAGAAGATGAGCAGACACAGAGAGCACACAGCAAATGGAAACAGAGAGCAGACAGAGAGCACAAACAATGGGGGGGGGGGCAGATAAATAAAATAAAAAAATAATAGAATAGACCAGACCAGACCAGACCACACTAGACTAGACTAGAATACTGGGCCAAATTAAGGTTGTAAGCTGGACAGACTGAGCAAGGTGCACTAGACTACAGGTTTGGGAGGGGGAGGACTTTGCTTGTGCCAGAAACTCACAAAACCATGAGTAACAAATCCACAAAGCATACACAAGGGTTTCTTGTAGCTATTAGCACTGAAATGTTCCTCCATTCACCTGCCAGAATGTAGTTTAGGTTTATATTGCATTCCCCATCCAAAAGTGCATTGTTAACACCTCAAGGGGCATATGGAAACCATTTCCCTGATCTGTTCCTATATTAAAAATGTTTACTATAAGAAAAACAGATCTCTAAACCCAAACCTTAACAACTTATTAAAACAGAAAATTCCCAATTTTATTTACCTACAAATATTAGTTTTATTATTAAACTGTAATTCACCAAACTTTCTCCATATTATCTGAAAATATTTTCTATTTCTTAAAGAATACTTATTTTCTCTTTTACTGTTTCAAATTTTCAACTGCAATATATTTAAAGTTCTAACAAGTATCTATCCAATTTATCCTGTTTTTAATAATTGTTAAATTATTAAATTATATTAACAAATCTTCCTATGTAAATAGTCATATGAAATAGTATTAACCACTTAGAAATTTACTGTTTTTCCTGTATCTGAAAAGTTTCTCAAAAAGATTTTGAAGGGGAAAGGATGTGGCTCAAGCAGTTGAGTGCCCGCCTCCCACCTGGGAGGTCCGGGTACCTCCCGAAAAAATAAAAAATGAAAAAAACAGCAAAACAAACAATAAAACCACAGGGAATTTGACATGGCTTAGTGGTTGCACGCCAGCTTCCCACATATGAAGACCCGGGTTCATTCCCCGGCCCCCAGTACCTCAAAAAAAAAAAGTTTTGAAAAACAAAATGAGTACCAAAAAAGTGAAGGGGAAGTTTGTAATATTTTAATAGAGGCAATCCTTCTACACTGACCACAATAATCTTATGACATCGCCAAAAACAAACATTGGAAAGTTAAGAGATCCATTTTTAAAAATCATATACAAGTATTATTTCTACTTTTGTATATGGAGATTTAAATATATACTGTATTTAAATAAACATATATATAGTTTTAAGATTGCAGGTTTTAAATTGTGTATAGAGGCAGATTTTTTTTTCCAGTTAAGCCAGTAAAAAGAATTTATTGGGAAGTGGGGGGAAGAACAGAGCTTGCTGAGAAATGCGAGAGAAGGACAGAAATACACACCAAGGGTCTGATGTGGGCTCTAGAGGCAGATTTTAAGGATTCTACACTTAAAGGTTATAGCCAACTTCTGCTATAATCACAGTTATGTAACAAAAGCTTAAAAAATTTAATACAACAGAGTAGACCATACAGGTACAGATTTTTATATTCAAGGTAACCATAAAGAGAAGCTGTCAGCAATAAACAGCTCTATTTTCCAATGATCATTTTAAGAAAGCTCTATTTTTTTTATCTTTTTAACATTTTTTATCTGATGTTTAGCTTTCTTGCTACTAGCTTCTCCAGCACTAGACACAGTATCAGCCTCTTTAGTTATATTCCAAACTATGGCCACAATCTCCTGAACTACCAGCTCTCAATCCCTCATTACCTATACTGTCCCCCACAGTGATTTCATCCAGACCCTCAATCCTTTGACACTTCCTTTTTCTCCCAGTAACAACCCCATCCTAGCTATAACTTCTTTTATAACCAGCCTAAATTCAAGACCCACCATTTCATTTACTACCATGTTCCAATTTATTTATTTGCCTGTTGACTTCTACATTCCCTTCCTTGTCCCAAAAAGAATTTCACTTAATCTTCAGACTCCCATTCTTCATCTAATCATCAAAATCTCAAATGTTAGCGTTATCTTACACTATTCATTCTTACTCTCATAACCACAAATGACCAAACCCTTTAATATGCCTCCTAAATATGTCTCAAATCTTCCATTTTCTTCAGTTCAATTCTAATATTTTATTGTCCTCCTCTCATTCAGTAATTCAACATACAAGGGGCTAAAAGTATGGAAATGGCTGATTAATTTCAAATCATTTGTGATAAGCTTTATATATTTCTTAAACTCTCTGACACCTAGTAAGCAGTACAAAGTCAAAAGACAATTAGCTTTTGGTGCTCAACATGGGCAAAATCTATGATAAGGTGGAAGGGGTGGTTGGGCAGTGAATGGGGTGATAGTGGTACAGTTATGTGATTGGGTTCAACAGTGCTGGAATGTGAGGGGGAGTAGGGTATGGTGGTTGGGGTTGGACTATCCATGGAACTAGGGGGAGAGTTGGAGGAAGGAGCAGGTGAATTCTGGAGATTTGTAGGTTTGTTGTTAAAACTACAATGGTGAGAATGTTCTTTTGCCAGATATGGCAGGGGAAGGTTACTGGTGCAGGGCAACAGGGGTGGGCGCACCTAGGGCATGCCTCTATGGAATATGAAAGTGTCTACCTTGTCATAGGGTGTTATCTCAGTGGGTGGAGAACCACACAATAAAAAAGAAAATATTAAACACCCATCCTGGGGAGTCCTGGTATGTTCTCAATGAGAAGGGCAAGAATCTCTCGAGAACATAGAGAGTGCCTAATAAAAGAAAACAGACCAATATGTCAAGCCCTCTATATTATTGCAAGTAACTATGAACTTTATTCTTCAAAATTGAAATTTAGTGGTTACCACAGGTTCCAAGGTGAGGAGGAAGGAAAAATAGAATAGATGGAACATAGAGCATTTTTAGGACATTGGAATTGTTACGCATCATCTTGCAATGACAGATATTGGCAACTTTAAATTTTGTAAAAACCTGTAAAAGTGTATGGTAGAAAATGTTAACCATAATGTAAACCATTAACCATAGATATTAGCAATGCTTCAACACTTGTACATCAATTGTAACAAATGTAACATATACATGTAGAAAGTTATTAATGGCGGAGAGTGGGTGAGGGGAAAGGGATAGGTGTAGGGAAATCACCTATATTTTCTATGTGACTTTTCTGTAACCTAAAGCTTCTTGAAGATAAAGAAAAAAAAAAATAAGACCCTGGGGAAACATACAGAAGAAACTACCACTGTACATAAAAGACAACAGATCTTACAGTGATGAGAGACAATGGGGAAAAAAATTTTTATTTTATATTTCATATATTTTTATTTTTTATTTTAAATTAACATACTGGCACAGGGTACCAGTGATGGGGAGCTGTGTGGGGAGGAGTGCACCTGAAGCATGCCTCTATGGCATATGAATGTATTCAAGTGGTCATGGGGCGTTGTCTCAGTGGGTGAAGATCCATACAATAACCCAGAGAATATTGAATTCCCATCCTGGGAAGTCCTGATACATTCTCTAATTACAACAGCAAGATTCCCCGAGTACATGGGCAGTATTTATGAGGGAGGACAGACCCTTATACCAGACCCTTGATATTGATGGTTGTACTTATGAACCTTGTCCTTGTGAAATTGAAACTTAATTTAGTATTATATATTGCCTAAGAGTTACCTCCTGAAAGCCTCCTTGCTGCACAAATGTGGCCTCTCTCTAAGCCAAACTCAGCATATAAACACTACCTTCCCACCCCCCACCCCCGGCGTGGGACATTACTCCAGAGGATGAGCCCCCCCTGGCACCAAGGGATTATTAACATGCACCAGCTAGTGATGCATCTGGAAAAAGACCTTGACCAAAAGCGGGAAATATTAAATTCAAATGAGTTTTTATGGCTAAGAGATTTCAAAGTGAGTCAGGAATTCATTCCAGAGGTTAAACTTATGCATGTCTCAGCAAGATCTCATTGACTGCCACAGTAAACAGTGCCTCAAACAGTAGGATTCCTGAGGGCTCTAGAGACATCTAGATACTATAGGCAGAGCAGATAATTTCAGGAATTCAGCACCCTGTCTGTAGGCCTTATTTTGGAATATATGCTCCTCAATGTTATGAGTTAGACTCATTTATAATTTCCCTACACATGGCTCTTCTGCCCTTTTTATTTGAACCTATAATTAGCACTATACTTGTTAAATGTATGTCTCACAGGCTTAAATCTTTGGTCTGTTCATAAGCAGGTTGAACCCTGAATCTCAGCAGAGTTGCAACACCTACTCTCCAGTTCATTGGACTTGCCTAGGACAGCTAACAAAGGGATGGTAATGGACAATGCCATCTCAAAAGACAGACAGTATCTACACCAGCAAGCAAGACAGTTCCATCCATCTGCCCCATGGGATCTAAGCCCCCTCCCAATCAGAAACAAGGAGGGCATCATCAACCCAAAACCCTAAAGATTGAGGAATGAACAAACCTAAGGGGGGATGCAACTATGGACTAAAGCAGACATTATTATTCTAACAATGGAAGAATCTGTATCATTGATATAAAGGCAGTGGCCACCAGAGGTTCTGAGGGGAAGGAGAGGGAAGAATAGTAGTAACTAGGGGCATTTTTGGGACATTGGAATTGTACTGCATGACACTGCAAGGACGGATATGGGCCATTACACATTTTGTCAAAACCTGTAAAATTTTGTGGTGCAAAGTGTAAACTATAATGTAAATTATAGACCGTGGTTAGCAGCAATGCTTCAGTACGTATTCATCAATTGTAACAAATGTACCCCATTAATGAAAGATGTTAATGGGGAAAAGTGTGGGAAGAGGAAGGAGGGGTGGCATATGGGAAGCCCCTATATCTCTGATGTAGCATTTCTATAATCTGAAGCTTCTTTAAAAATAAAAATTTTAAAAAGACAATTAGCTTTACTATCTGATAAACAGAAAAGGGAGGCTTCCTTGGTAATTGGCCACTATTACTGGCAGACATATTAAATAATGTACTGAAGACATACAGATCCTCTAGAAAAAAAGAGCTACCTCAGAATTGTGGAATTTAAGCATATAAGTGAACAAATATGATACGTTTATTTTATATTTTTGAACTTAACATTACTGAAGTAAATACCATCTACACATAAAATTTTCATTTTACATATCTACAGTAGCTTAACAAATATAGCATACCATAAACAATTCCTCTGTAACACTATAAAGAGAAAATAATTACATCAGGTATAACTGCATTGAAAATTGAACACTGAAACACAGCACTAGTATAACTGGCAAAACCTATCATTTTCAATGTTGAGCAACAAGTCAAGAATTTCAAACGGTCACCAGCACCTGCATTCAACGTAAAAACAGACAGTAAACAAGAGTCATTGAAAGATAAATCCATGTGACTATATATTGGGAGCTTAAGCAAACCTAGTTTACATGAAACAAAACAGCTTATTAAATGAACATATCTAAAGCAACTGTTTGGACAGTAAACAAGCTAATCATTTTTCCATCACTGTGGCTCTAAATGGTATGTTAAAATGTTATACCTCTGCCAGGTGGGTTAATATGAATTTATTAAACTATGCTTATACTAACAATGTTTCCTGGTCATTGTACTTCTAAATTACAGATAATGACAGGTTTAGAGAAATGATTCTGCTCAATTACTACTCACCATAAATTCTGAGTTTTCACTGCTTGATGGTTTAGACTAAGTAAAAAAGCAGATGATACATACAACACAAGCATGAGTTGAAATTTAACCAAGTGAAAGCTGAAATCAAATAGCATTAAAGTCTCTAACCTTATTAAATCATAGAGAAGTAAAGAATGCAAAGAACTTTACGGTCATGGAGGATTAGACAAATCACTTAACCACTCTGTACCTTGGTTTATTTACCTATACGATAAGAACATGAACTAGATGCTCTGTGAGTCTCTTCCAGTATAAGGAGCCAATGATTCTAAGAATTAAATATGTATACATGTTGGAAAATAAGCCATTCCTCTTTTTAATTATTCAATAAAAATGACATCCTCTATTACATTCACTAGACAGTCAAGTATTAAGCTGAGACAACTGGATTTCCACATACAAAGGAATGAAGGTAGACACTGTGGCAGTTTGAGATTATTTTATGAATCCCAAAAATAGAAATATTATGTTTGTAAACTAATCTACTCCTCTGGGTGTGGTACCTTTTAATTACAAAAATTCAGTTGAGGAGCCTTTGATTAGATTTCTTGATAAGATTGCTTTAAGGCTTTTGATTGGACTACCTCAGGTTGAGTCCCCTCCCACTTGCTGCATCTGATATAAACAGACTCACAGGAACAAACAGAGGCAAAAAGTGATCCAGCATATTTGATCCTGCAGTGTGACAAGCGAGAACTGCTTAAGCATGAAGCCCCCAAGAAGCCCACAGATCAGCTCAAGAGGAGACCAGCCCTGCTATATGCCTGACAGCTTCCAGCTTGGGAAGAGAGCAGAACAGCCTTTGAGACTGATATAGGAGACCCGGAAAGAGATCCCTATGCCTGGTTGTTCAAAGCCGAACTCCAAGAGATGGTAGATTCTGAAGGGGAAGGCAGAGACATCCACAGAGATTGGTGGTCATCTTGCTTCACCGTGTGGCAACACCAGGATCAACAGTAGCTGACTTTGGTGAGAAAGCATCTCTTATGGTGCCTTGAGTTGGACTTTTCACGGCCTTGGAACTGTGAAATTTTACCCCAAATAAATACCTTTTATAAAAGCAAACACATTTCTGGTACTATGCATCGGCATGCCTTTGGCAAACCAAAACAGACCCCTATATTGCAAAATATTTTAAAAAATTACTCGAAATGGTTCAACAACCTAAATATAAAAGCTAAAACCATAAAACTCTTAGAAGAAAACACAGGGGTAAATCTTGATTAACCTTGTATTTGGCATTAGATTCTTAGATGTGACACCAAAAGCAAAAGCAACAAAAGGAAAAACAGATAAACTGGCTATTACCAAATTTAAAACTTTGGCATAAAAAAAAAAAAAAAAAAAGAAAAACTTTTCAAAAAGGGTATTACCAAAAACTGAAAAGAAACCTAAAGGATGGGAGAAAGTATTTGCAAATCATATCTCTGATAAGGGTTTAGCATATAGCATACATAAAGACCTCCTACAATTCAACAACAAAAAGAAAACCCAATTTAAAAATGGGCAAAGGACCTGAACAGACATTTCTCCAAAGAAGATATACAAATGGCCAAAAGGCACATGAAAAGATGCTCAATATCACTAGCTATTAGGGAAATGAATATCAAAACTACAATGAAATATCATTTCATGCCTTACAGAATGGCCTTTATTAGAAAAACAGAAAACTATATGTGCTTGAGAAGATGTGGAGAAATAGAACACTCCTTCACTGTTGGTGGGAATGTAAAATGGTGCAGCCTCTGTAGAAAATGGTATGGTGGTTTTTCAGGAAGTTAAAGTAGAACTGCCATATGATCCAGCAATCTCGCTTCTAGGAATATATTCAGAAGAACTGAAAGCAAGGACTCCCAACAGATATTTACACACACAGATGTTCACAGGGGTACATAATTCACAACTGCTAAAAGATGGAAAAACCCAGTGTCCATCAATCGATGAATGAATAAACAAATTTGTAATATACATACAATGGAATACTACTCAGCTGTAAGAAGAAATGTAGTCAGGATGTGTATCACAATGTAGATGAACCTTGAGGACATTATGTTGAGTGAAATAAGCCAGACACAAAAGCACAAACATTGTAAGGTCTCACTAATATCAACTAAATATGGTGAGTAAACTCATGGAGTTCAACTATAGAGTATAGGTTACTAGAAGACAAAATGTGGGTTGAGAAGGGGAAGCAGATGTTGAATGTATATAGAATGTTTAATATGGTGGATTGTAAATGTGTGGAAATGGATAGAGTAGATGGTTACACATTACAGTGTGTATAACTAACACTGCTGATTTATAAATGTGAATGTGGCTGAAAGGGATAGTCTAGGGATGTTAATGTCAACCGAAAGAAAGCTGAAGGATGATCTATATGCATAACACAGTGATTTCGGTGGTGGATGACAACTGTGGTTAATAGTACAACTACAAGAATATTCCTCTATTACAAAGTGCTATGAATATGATAAGAAAAATATAACTAATGTAACATATAGACTGTAGTTAACAGTAATATTGTAATATTTTATAGCAATGGCAAAGAAGGTACTATATAAATGCTAAGGGTCAATAATGAGGAGGTATGAGGGGGTATAGGATTTTCCTTTTGGAGTAATAAAAATGTTTGAAATGGACTGAACTGATGACAGCACAACTCTGTGACAGAACTGAGAGCCACTTAATGTATACTTTGGATGGACTGTAAAAGGCAAGGGACTGTAATAACACAATGACCCATGTGGTGAATGAGGGACTATGGTTAAGAGCACAAATATGAGAATGCTCTCTCATGAACTACAACAAATACACAATACTAATACATGGTGTTAATACAAGATGGTTTGTGGAAAAAATACACCAAATATAAGCTATGGACTACAGATAACAGTAATGCTATGATGATGTTCTTTCATCATTTGTAACAAATGTCCCAACAATGTAAAGTGTTGGTGGTGGGGCAATGTATGGGAATCGTATACGGTATGTACGACTGTTTTGTAAACTCACAACTTTTCAAATAAAATAATAATAAAATTTAAAAAGTTACTGGGGCTGTGGCAGGTGGGGGAGTGGGTAGTTATTACTTAATGGGTACAAGATTTTCAGTGATGAAAAAGCTTTGGAAATAGTGGTGATGATTGCACATTATAAATACAATTAATGCCAGTGAACTGTACACTTAAAAATGGTTAAAAATGGCAAATTTTATGTTATATGTATTTTTACCATAATAAAATTTTAAAAAGTAAAGTACTAACCCAGCAAGGTAATATTAATGGCCATTTCATCCATAAATTAACAATTAAAGATGAACGGTAAACAAAAATAATTATGCTTATTTCCATCTCAGTAAAAAATTTCCATTATTGTCAATGAAATCTGTGTAGATTAACTCCTTAGATAAATATTTTTTAACTTCACTAATGTAGTTTAATTGGGGAAGACGCCAATCTGAATTTACAAAGTTTCAATGTCAAAACAGCTTTAAGGGAAGCGGGTGTGGCTCAGTGGATAGAGCCCCCGTTTACCATATGGGAGGCCCGGGTTCGCGTCCCAAGGCCTCCTTGTGAGGGCACGCCGGCCTGAGCGGTGCGGTGGGCTGATGCAGCAACCTCACGGCAGGAAGCGGCGCCGTGGGCTGATGCGGCAAGATCTCACAGCAAGGGGGAGATAAGCAGACACAGAGAAGACACGCAGCGAATGGACACAGCAGCACAAGCAGCAAGGGGGGGATAAATAAATAAAATAAATAAATCTTTAAAAAAAAAAAAAAAAAAACAGCTTTAAAAGAAAAATCTATTCCATCATCCACTGAAATCAAGAAATTGTACTAGATGATTCATAAGGTTCCTTTTGGCTTTAAAAAGACTCTAAATGATATGCTATCTCTATATAGTAATTGATAAACTAGAGTTCAAATTGGGCTAGAGGAATAATGTTGAGTTTTCTTTTTTGTTGTTTTGTTAATTTAGCACAGCTCAGTAAAAAATTTCTAGCCAAGTGGTAGATACAATTTATTTATTGGTGAAGCATGCATAAGAATCATATAAAAGTCACTTAGGGAAGCGGATGTGGCTCAAGCGATTGAGCTCCCGCCTACCACGAGAGGTCCCCAGTTTGGTTTCCAGTGCCTCCTGGAGAAGATGAGCAAGACAGCGAGCTGGCACAACGGGATGGCACAACAAGATGGTGCAACAAGGAGACACAAAGAGGAAACACAATGAGAGAGACAACAAAGCAGGGAGTAGAGGTGGCTCAAGTGATTGAGTGCCTCTCTTCCACATGGGAGGTCCCAGGTTCAGTTCCCAGTGTCTCCTAAAGAGAAGACGAGCAGACACAAAGAGTGCACAACAAACAGACACAGAGAGCAGACAGCGAGCACAAACAACGAGGGGGGGTAATAAATAAACTAAAATCTTTAAACAAAATTTTAAAAAATAAAAAGCCACTTAAAGAATACCATAATATAGAAATATTTTACCATAGAAAGTCTTAAAATATTTCCCCTTATTCACTCTCTCAAAAATCTATTCTGAAGCATTTACAATTCCTTGTAAGATATTGGAGTAAAGAATTAACTAAAAATTGTCTCATGAAAACAAGACGTTCCCAGAAAGTATAATAATTACTTCAAAGAGTTCTATACTTTATTTTCTCCTGAAAAGCGCATAATTTCTAAACAAAGAGAGAAGATTATGGTCTCCCTGTTGAAGGGCCACAAACCTCAACTGTTGAGATAACAATTAACTATGTGATTATCAAGAAGCAAATGACTGACATAATCGAAGAAAAACTATCACTAAAATATAGGAAAAAAGAAATTATGAATATCTAAATTTAAAAATAGCATAAATGTTACAACTTATCAAGTACTAAATTAGAATTTATCAATTCATTTATCAATTCATTAATAACATGCTAAATTAACTCCGTATTTTTGTCCAGTTGTAAAACACACATTTTTTTCCCTCAAGCTCAACATGTTATTAGTTACTAGTAAAATAACTGTGTTGTATATTTGATCTTATAATTTTCCCATATAATTTAATTATGCTTTAAATTAAGGTTTTTAAAGTTCTAAATAAGATCACAATTTAATATAATTTGCTATAAAAACCTTTCTCTCTTATAAATGTATATATATAAACATTATAGAGAGAGAGAATTAACTTTTTTTTTTTAAGATTTATTTTATTTATTTATCCTGCCCCCACCCCCACCCCACCCCATCCCCGGTTGTTTGAGATTGCTATTTGCTCTCTGTCCATTTGCTGTGTTCTCTCTGTGTCTGCTCATCTTCTCTTTAGGAGGCACCAGGAACTGAACCTGGAACTTCCCATGTGGGAGAGAGAGGTACTCAATCGCTTGAGCCACCTCAGCTCCCTGGTTTGTTGTGTCTCTCATTGTCTTTCCTCTTTGTGTCTCTTTGTTGTGTCATCTTGTTGCATCAGCACACTGAGCCTGCCTGTTGCGCCAGCTCGCCTTCTCTAGGAGGCAACAGGAACTGAACCCAGGTCCTCCCATGTGGCAGGCGGAAGTGCAATTGCTTGAGCCACATCGGCTTCCCAGAAATAAACTTATCTTTTCCCCTTTTCTGAACTATTCCTTTTTTAAGTTTACAAACTTTAATATACCATGTTTTATATGTGTGATCGTATACACATACATGTAGATTAGTACTAAAAACAAAAAAGCCCTTATTAAAGTTCTGAAAGGAGAAAAAAATAAATGTAAAGACAAATGGAGGTGTTCTAACAAGAACTCATGCTACATGTACATTTTGTGCATGTAACAGCATTGGACCAGAGAGAGACTGAGCCAAACTCTTGGACTTAACTCTTCTACATGATGGCTCATGCTTTCCACCCATCTCATAAAGGAAATGGGTAAAGGAGATTTCTTTACATTTCAGCAATGAAACACATCTGCCAAGTAAGGATTAATAGCTGAAAGCCCCTACCAAGTTTCAATTGTAAGTTATTACACCTTCAATTTGAAAATAAATTAAAAAATAATAACGTGCTAAAAATTGTCAACACACAATAAGGTGAAACAGTACATTAAAACAAAACTATTATTTACAAAACAAGATATAAGAAAGGAAGTGCAACACCTAAAACCTTTAATTAGGATTACATTTGATAACCAAAGAAACCTAATAATCAGGGCAAAAAATAGGATCACTATGTAACTATGAACATACTTGGCACATAGCAGTACTCAATATTTGATGAATCAAAGAAGCAATGAAGACTATAAAAGGAAACTATAGCCTTAAAAAGAAATACAGGGAGCAGATGTGGTTCAAGCAGTTGAGCACCTGCTTCCCACATGAGAGGTCCCAGGTTCAGTTCCCAAAACCTCCTAAAATCAAAAACAACAACAACAACAACATGCAAACAAATGAAAAAACCAGCTCAGGGGAGCAGATGTGGCTCAATGGTTAAGTGCTGGCTTCCCACATACGAGGTCCCAGGTTCAATCCCCAGCCCTAGTGCCTAAAAATAAATAAATAAAAATTTACAAAATTAAAAAAATACACCAAAAAAGGGAATGTAACCTTAATAAACAGTTTCACTGTAACCGTTTGAAAATATCTACCAAAATTTACTAGACTCAAAATAATGTCTTCAGTTTCCACCTGAATTTAACAAATGAAAAGTAAATAACTGCAAACCTGAAAAAGATCATCACAAACTTAAAAATAGCACGTACTTCCTTTTCTGCAATTATTAAGGACTCTTGGGTATGGTTATCATTCAGAACTCTGTTCAAAGAGTTCTTACTTTAAGGTTACTCTGAAATGTTTGCCTCAGTTAAATTCAAAACATATTTTGGTATGGTGATTTAAAGGCCAAGTGATTATCAAATGATTGGTAACCTTAAATGACTAAGTGAACTTTACTATTGCTAGAATCTGACACATAGATAATCTTCTATCACAGGGAATCCTTTGTACCCTATCTTAACCCAATTTATGGGCCAGAAGAAAGAACTGTAAGCCAATATCCTTTAAATATTTGGGCTTCAGGTTCTAAATTAAATAAACAGATGATGAAAGAGAGGAGGAAAGATGGGGAGGGGAGGAGAGGGGAGGAGAGGAATTACATATGTTTTTTTCAAAGTAGTTAGAGTACATAAGCATCTAGCAAGAAAAAGTGCAATGGCCAAAAGAATTGAAGAAATTCCTTTTCTTTCACTCAAAATGTGAAAATCACTGGTTATTATTATCCTTGTGCTATTTTGGAAAATTTGCTAAAGCTGTTGTTAAATAAAAGCACCTAGACTGCCATCATGAAAATCAATAATGCACCTGGTAAGAGCACAAAAGACTGACTCACCTGTGTGTAATCCATTATCCTTTGAAAAAAGCCCAAGTCTGGTACCAGAGGGCACAATGTACTTTCTACAGGACAAGAGGAGAATGCTTTTTCCTTGCCCTGCTTTCCAGCTGACTAACGAAAAATCTCATACTAATTGTAATATGACTCTTTTACAGAAATAAGAGGTGGATAATGTGCATTCAAACAAAAGCTATTTCATACTATTGTATTTCTAAATGTTCTTTCAGACTTTTATTAGTCAGAAAGTTAAATAATTTTACACTAAAACTTTAATAACATCAAGGAAAAAACTACTCTCTATCTGGATGCTTACAATCATATTAGAGACTTCTGCTAGATACAAATATAAAAGGCAATATGGTATACCTTTGATCACAGTGGGTTAAAAACCACTATCGCTTTTATGAACTCCAGAGTGTTACAAAAGCATGTAGGTAAACAGACACTTTCACACACTGCTATAGGGAATTAACTGGTGCACTTTTTTAAAAAATAACTTAGAGCTATGAAAATTTTCTATTTCTATAGTTCCACCAATAGGAGCTCCATCCATATAGCATATGCTAAAAGGAAGGTAAAGTAATATATATTGATACTTAAAATCGACCACTAATTTAAAAAAGCAAAAAAGAAGTATATTATGATCCACCTGTACAAATTTCAAGAAGCTATATATAAATGTTTTCCAAAAGGATACCCAAAAAGCTATCTACGATGGTTACCTTGTTGGGGGGTGAAGGGTCCTTTCTGATACTTTACATGCATGTGTTGCTTTAATTTTTCTCTAATAATTTTTATAAATTTAGTACAGCCACATCTTTTCATTAATGAATAGATTTATATTATCTACTTGGAATATATATATATTATCTAATTGCACAAAAGCTGTTTTCACATATCAGTTTCTTTCACATCCTCTTCACCCTATCCAATAAAACTGACTTCAATTTTCTGATTCTGATTAAATAAAATCTAATTAAAAGACTTACTTCCATAAGATAGTATATTGTCACAGCAGACCAGAAAATCTAAATAAGTAGAAATTGCTCTTACTAGTAATAAAGCAGTCTTTATTAAATCATAGAATGATTATAAATATCTGACCTAAAGATAGATCTCATTTTATTAACCAGTCCTCTATTAGAGAAGCATTAAACATAAAAGCAGTTTCACTTTAAAATTCTAATTTCTTTAACTTGGGTCTAACACATACAAAGCAAAGCTTAAGGATACCCAAAATACATAGTATGGCTTGGTAGAAAATTGTTATTTAAACATGACGAGAACAATGCACCCAATGGCTCTGAGGAGAAAAAAAAAGAATAAAAGCAAAAGCCCCTAGTGAAAAAATAAAGAAGGCTATTGGTATACCTTCTATTGAAAGCATCAAGAACTTCCAAAGTATAAGATTCATCAAACTTGCAAAGGAGAGTGCATACCCCATGTAGATGACAGCTAGTACTCAACTCCAGATAATTACTGTGGGAATGTGGACCTAATGTTGCCAGATTTAGCATTTTTCAAGAAAAGTCAAGAATCCAAATTTTTGTATAATGTCTCCTGATTTTTACATGTTGGCAACTAATTCTGGTTTTTTTTGTTGTTGTTGTT
>JAQZBX010064353.1:0-16512 GCA_029593785.1 Cabassous unicinctus
ATGAGGTACAAAGAAGCCTTAAAACAAAGTAAAGGAAAATAATCACGGTCAACAGCATTTGAATTGAAATAAAGCCAGATGGAACTCTTAATATTTGAATAATTAGTCTCAAATCAGACAGGGCAGCCCTTACCAACTTAGAATCAGGGACAAAGCAGAAATTATGATTTGGCAATTGCTTGAACATGTTGAGATAGGGAATTTGTGCTTAGGGAGAAATAACCTGAGTGTTTAGGCTCATGACCTTTGGAAGGTTCATTAATCTCTCCAGTGCTGCATTTTTCTGCCAATGAAATGGGATATTTGCCATCTATCCACATGAAGTTTGTAATATGAATGCAAGTAGATCGTTTAGAAATAGAAAAAAAATAAGTTCCAAAGCCGTGTTTGCTTCATTTAAATTCCTTTATTGTTGATTTAAAAATAATAAAAGTGGTTTGTGCTCATTAAAGACAATTTGGAAAGTAAATGTGATAGCTCTATCCCAGGACTTATATTTATAAGAATGTCTCAAGTCTAAATGGTCCTCAAAATCTTTTACCTTTTTGATGAAAGGAAATCCAGTTTTCCCAAGGACTTGTTTCCCGAAAAATTTTCATTAGGGTATCTCTCATGGTGATGAGGGAGTAGAAAGAGGGTTTTATTCAACAGCTTGCTATCCTCCTCCTCTGGTGTCTAGTGATCCATTGTCCTGCTCCTCCTTCTGCTTCCAGGACTACCACCTCTTGGCTGTCCACAGACCAGGTCATCTGCCTTTGTGTTCCGCTTCCTCTCCTCATATGTCAGTACCTTCAGAGGGTTTTCCACTTCTTCTGGAGTTTATTTTTCTTTTTAACTAAACTTGCAGATTCTCCTTCCTATCATACCTAGAGAAGCCAAGGTTTTGGAGTTCTGAGGCTTGGGGGGATGGTTGCTTAACGTTTGGCCCAGTTTCATCCTCACCGTGATTTTCTATCAATAGCTCCACCTTCTTTCCTCCTCCCATAGCCTGTTGGGTGGCAGCCTGGCCCATTGTGGCTGTCAGGGTTCTCAACAGAAACATAACTATTAAACTAGTGGATACACACACATATATAGACATGTCTCTGCATGTATCCATTTCTCTCCTGCACTTGGATTTTTACTTAGGCCTCACACTCCAACTGTTTGGAAATAAGATCTGTAGGGACTCATGAAGTGTTGTATTTATCTGCAGGCCAAAAGATAACATTTTCCCAAGATTATGAGCAGTTCAGAGACAGTTAGCCTCATATAGATGAGATGAGCTAAAGGAATTTTGCCTTTGAAAAGATTAACTCTGAAGAAACTGTCTTCACAGTACAGATGGGTACTGTGAAAATCTGATAAAAAATGAGATGACTGTTACTTCTTCAGGGGTAAAAAGGAGAATCAGTCTTGCTGATGCTGTCACTTGCCCAATTGGGCTGGGTTCTGGCAGCAGGCAGAAAACCAGAAAATGAAACCAACTCCATTTAGAAGATGGGATTCCATTTATTAACAGGTAGTGGGGTTTTGCAATTTCATGAAAACATCTTAAGCCAAGTATTGGTAAGGCTGCCTTTATAAATGATATAAATTTGAAAAATAGTTTAGTGTCATTTTTGTTCATTATTTTCCCTATCCTTTGCCCCTCTAACCTAATTCCAGCACTTTCACCATGCCTGGGAGTTAGGCCTGGTTTACTACTAGCTGAGGAAATGAGCCAATGCCTGCTAAGTGATCATTCTCACCAGGACAGCATTTTCAGACTGGGAGAAGTGGTTGAAATTTATAGTAATACTATATCTTTAGAGAGCATCTTTCTCTTAGGAGCTTGTATTTTACAAGCATTCAGCTTGATTCTCCCCAGGACCCAGGAGAAACCCATAACAATGAAGACATATACAAAAGCCTATAAACCTTAATGTTAGGGACCCACGCTTTCTTAGGAAGGAAAATGCTTTCCTTGAGTGTAGCCTTTCAGCTTGATGCAAAGTTCTGCTGAGAGTCTCCTCTGCCTTTGCCTGACTGCCTCTGACCACACCCTAAAGGTGGAAACCTGTGGGACTGAGTGGATTTCCCTTTCCAAAATAGTAGAAGGGACATGCTGCTTATCTTTCTTCTAACAAGGGGAATATTACTGCAGGGGATAGGCTTCAACAGTTCAGTTCACCAATGTATTGAAAGAATACTTTGGTTCGGGCCTTTGTGAGAAGCATGGTCTCTGGCCTGGCTTGGATTCTAAGTCATGGTTTCCAATCTTGTGCCACACAGCAGTGCCAGGCAGGCTGCAATGGAATTGTCTGGTGAAGGGTGGGGGTGCTTTAATAGAGATTGTAGAGTTCTGCCTCTGGGGAGTCTCACCTATTAGGTTGCAGGTGGGTGTGTTTCAGGATTCTTCCTTTTTTTTTTTTTTGAAGTACTGGGAGCCAGAGTTTGAACCCAGGACCTCGTGTTTGGGGAGCCGGGGCTCAACCACTGAGTCACATCGGCTTTCCTGAGTTGGTTTTCTTGTTTGTTTTGCTTTTTGTTCATTTTTTTTTTCAGGAAGCACTGGGAACTGAACCTGGGACCTCCCATGTGGGAGGTGGGAGCTCAACTGCTTGAGTCACATCTGCTGCCTCTTCTTTTTCACCAAAGTCCTTTTAAACAAAAGGTAATTCTGCTGAGCCACCAAGTTCTGGAAATATTTTCTTGCTGTTTACACTAAGGTAGCATTTTTATTTTATACAATTTTGGAAAATTAAGTTGTGGAAGCAGGAGATCCTTGAGATGGTGGGATGCAATATTGTACCATGGTAAAAGTTGAATTCTGGAATCAGACACTCTGAATCTCTCCTTTTATTCTTATTAAATGTGTGATATGTAGCAAGCTGATTAGGAGCTTTAGATCAGCTTCTCTTCTATAAAATAAAGATAATAGTTCCTTATTTTTCAAATTGTTTTGCTGATAAAAAGATACTGCATGCAAGGTACTCGTTGTGATTATTTGATATGCCCTCTGTTTAATGGTAGCTATTATCACCACTATAACTACCATTGGTTAAACTAAGCAACAACAACAAAAATCAAACCATCTAGCTTCATCTTCTTCCTTACAAGATTAAGTTTATCATCAGCTCCAAAGTGACAGCTATCACGCACGTGTGCACACGTACATACACACATACACACACGCTTATATACATAGTGTCCATAAGGGGAGGGTATACCAGTAGCTCTTCTCAGAAAGCCTACCCATCTAGTCCTGGTCTAATTTTTTGTTTCAAGACATAAGTTAAAACAAAACAGTCTTGTTCTCATGTGGGTTCCTATGTCATTTTTTCTGCAAGCAAATGTTGGCCTCATTGATTTTGAGTTCTTCAGGATGAGGGCTTAGGCCCTCTTCTGTTCTGACTCTACTCATAAATATATTAAATGTTAGCAGGGAAGGGTTGATTGAACTACTCATTCTGTGCTAAGTCTTGAGATTTTTATCCTGAGGGAGATAGAAAAAGTGCTGGGACACTTGGCAAAAAAATCAATTGACATCACATAAAACTGCAGGAGATCCCCTAAGGCCTTTATGATCTGTGGCCTAACAGTTTTAACCAGTAACAATTAAGACAAGATATGCCCCCTAGAGGAGAAAAGGCATGTAAGGTCCAAGTTAAGATGCAGAACAGAGCTGCTGGCTGCCTTTAAGCCAGGAAGGACAGGATTAACAAGACTGTGGTGAATTACCGGTTAACATTTGTGAGGATGTTTTAAAGACCCAGCAAGTAAAATGAGCTGGATTCCGGATGTCACATCTCAGGTTACCAGCCTCTGGCGGGATTCTCCAAATAATCCCTCTAAATTCTAATTTCTTCAAAAGGCAAAAGGGAGAGGGAAACAGTTGGGGAAAGCAATCAGGCAGGACAAGGGAGAAAGATGTGCATTTAAACAGTAAGAGCAGTGCACCTTATTATTCATGGGCATATTTTGAAAACTGGTTTCAAACAACTGGTCTTTACTGGTGCTCCTGTCTTTTGCCATGCCATCGAGACATAAAATTTGTAGCAATTTTTGGTTTCTAAAATATTGTCTCTTAAAATATTCCATACTTCATTCTTTCTCCATCCATGCATCCATCCATCCATTCATTCGTTCATTTATCCACCAAGTATTCCTTGAGGCATTTTCTATAAGCCAAACAATGGACACATTAAGGTACATACAGGCCCCTTAGCACTCATAGTGTAACCAGGAGATGGAGACAAGGCCAAATAATAATCCTCTCATGAGAGTGAATGGGTGTGCATGGATTTGGGAGAATGGAGGGTCTGGGAAGAACTCAGGGGAGGTTCAATATGTGTTACTCTGTCTTAAAGCACCAGGATTTTAGCAGCTGCACATAAGGGAATGGACAATGCAAGCATAGAGCAGAAGCTGCTGGGTCTGGAGACTGAAATCACATGATATAGGGAGGGTGAAAAACATGTCCATGTGAATGGTCTGTGGTGTACAAGAGGGGGAACCTATTGGGAGCACACCTGAAAGAGTGGACTAATTAGGCAGGAAAGTGGCATCTTCATTCAGTATTTTGTGCATGTTCAACAGAGTAGAGAAAAGAAAGGAGATGATGGAAACAGTGGGGAAGAGGTAATTCACAAAAAATTCATTAATTTTGGGGAACAGATGTAGCTCCAGTGGTTGAGTGCCTGCTTCCTATGTCTGAGGTCGCAGATTTGATCCCTGGTACTTCCTAAAAACAATCAAACAAACAAACAAACTCTCATTGGGGAACAGATACAGCTCAGTGGTTGAGCACCTGCTTCCTGGGTTCATTCCTGGGTACTTCTTAAAAAAAAAGAAAGAAATTATTATTTGCTAGAAACCTGCCATCCTCCAGGCATATTATTGGGGTGCTCCCATAAAAAATGTCCTTAATGAATCCACATACCCACCCACCCACACAAACAAATGGCCACATGGTAATAACCACTTCCATATTCCAGACACGGGAACTGAGGCTTGTCACTGTTCTGCAACTTGTCTGAGCTACTGGATTGATAAGTGCTTGATGTGGACCGCAAATCCAAGGTCTTGTGATGTGAAAGTGACACTCTTTCCTCTCTATATCATGCTTCTCCAGTAGTACGATGCTATAGGTCAGGATCTCATAGGGTTTGCAGAGATGAGGACAAGAATCTGTCGGTAACTTAAAAGAAAGCGTGAAACCTCAAGGTGGAATAGAGTCTAAGGCAACAACAGAATAAGACACCAAATCGTAATCTTCCTGTCACAAAAGACAAAGAAGGATGGTCAGGATGCACCAGCTGACAATCTCAGCAGTCTGCCATCAGCAGTACACTCTGAGCACACACTGAATAACCCTTAGTTCTACCCACTCCGTTGTGAATGACAGGGCAAATGCACTGCCTTCTGAACATGCACAACACGGAAGATTTTCCCCAATGAATTATTCATTCAAAGCTTCCAACAAAAAACCCATGTTGCTTTTCATTCAGTGAGGGGGCTGTGAGGAGGGGGATTAGAAGCACGGAGGGTACGGGAATGATGATGATGTTATTTTAACAGACAGAGGTGCTATAATAACAAACTTTAAGGTAACAGTTGCTAAATAAGGCAAGGCTAGTGAAATGTGCAATTAAAAAAGAATAGAAATTGATGGGTGAAAGCAAGCCGGGGATCACAAATGCAAGTTGGTTTGGTACCTAAGGTGTGAGAAGAATGTAAAGAAGAAAAAATTTTCTCAAAATTGTTGCAGTTTCTTAAAAAGTGGAATGATTATTTCAGATGAACTCGTTGATGAAGACTGAATTGTCTATGATGATATTATTGGGAAATTTATAATCCAAAGGAAATTTCGGGTAGATGGTATTTTAAAATTGACCATTCTCCCAGAGGCCGGAGGAAATGTGGGAATTGTTTTCCAAGACATCTCTGTGGATTGAATTGTTGTTTGGTATGTTCTTGGTCTTGGCCTACATTCTGGTGGGTGTGGATTTCTTAAAGATGTCACTTCAGTTAAGATGTGGCCCATACCAGAAGATCCATTGTATGGCTTTTCATTGAATTCCACTAAAGTGTAGAGATCCTTGAAGGGATAAATGCAATTTTATCTATTAAACATGTTAAACTTAAAAAAAAAAAAAGATTTGGCCCACCTGAATCAGGCTGGGCTTAATCCACATCCTGGAGTCTGTTATAAGTGGAATGAAAATCAAATGGACAGAGAAGCCACAGGAAGCAGCCAGAAACAAGTCAAGGGAACCTGTAGGAGAAAGGAGAAGATGCCGCCATGTGCACTGCCATGTGAAGGAACAGCCAAGGACCAAGGATGCTGGCGCCAGCCCCAGAACACCATGGCCTCCAGGAAGAAAGCATGGCCTTGCTGAAGCCTCTATTTTGGACTTCTCCTCGTCTCAAAAGTGAGCCAATAAATTCCCATGGTTTAAGCCAACCCATTGTATGGTATTTGTTTTAGCAGCCAGGAAACTAAGACAGATACCTTTAGGGCACCTAGGTAAAATAGAAAGAGAAAATATAAATCAGAAAAAATTAAGGTATGTATATAAGACAAAGGTCTTAATATTTGGAGTTCTTATAAATCAAGGAGAATAGAAAGCATTCCAATTAAAATGAGATCAGGAAATTAACAAGAAGTTCACAAAAATATGACATCAAAGGGGCCATTCAACACAACAGCAACAATTACAGCAGTGCAAATCAAAAGAACAACTGCAGATAACATTTATTTTTTTTTAAATTGATTTTGGCAACTCCATTGCAATGTGTTAAGTGATAAGAAATATCAGCAATTTTGTTAAGGAAATGGGCATTTTGGTAAACAGTTATATATCAAATTGAGTTTGGTTAGGAATGAAATTGGTTTATATATCTGGAAGGCATTTTCTTAACAGTTATATATCAAATTGAGAAATTTGCAAACAGTTAGATTCAGCAATTCATGTCCAAGAATTTACTCAGAGAAATAATGGAAACAGTATACAAAACAGTGTAATTGACAGAATAGTTTCCCAATGAAGACTTTCACCTGGAAGACCTTTTTTAGTATTTACCACTATGCTTTAAGGTAGGCAGTAATTTAATTGTCTTATGACAGTGGAGGGCACAGAACTTCTTAGAAATTAATTAGTTTGCTTAAAGTCATACCATCCTGTAAGTCATAAGTGAGGAGGTATTTGAACTCAAGCCTACTGCAGAGCCTGGATTATACTGTTTGTGAGAGAGGAAAAGCTATCTTTAAAAACTTCTACTCAACCAACTAACATATTAATGGACACTCTCCATTCCCTCTGCAAAGCACCCATGGGTGTTCACAGCTTACTGTGTGTAAATGACCAGCTAGCCTCCCTCTATAGAGCCAAACTCTTATGCTTTACCAGCTGAGTTATGTTTACCAAGAGTCAGTTGTATTCCTTCCCATACATTTATGCCACGTACAATCATCCTTGTAATTATGCAATTCAATTAAGTGTTATATAAGTAACTGGCTCCATATGAGTGTGAAAATAGTTATTGTTTCTGTAAAAATGAAATTAAATACTTTGAACAGACTTCATGAGGTTGAGCTGCTCAAAAATGTTGCTATTGAATGAAGTGGGGGCAAGACAGCTGTAAAATAGTAGGAAGATTTTATTAATTTAAAGTTAATCATTTCATAGGCAATGAGTTTGTGTTGCCTTTAAATTCGCACACCGCTTAAAATACTAATAAGAAGCTAATATTTATGGAGCACTCTTGTCAGCAAAATTATGGTGCTTCAGAGGTGTCTGTGACCTAATCCCCAGAACCTGTGATTATCAGGAGGTTACAAGACAAACAGGGGTATTAAAGCTGCTAAGCAGTTGGTATTTTTCTTTTGTTTTTTCTTCTTATTTTTACAAACGCTCCCCCATCATCCCTCTCTATACTCCCTCACTCCTGGTAACCGCTAATCTACTTTCCCTCTCAGTAAATTTGCTATTGCTAGTCATCTCTTATAATGGATATCATACTTGGCCTTAGGTTTCTTGGTTATTTCACTGAACATAATTTCTTCAAGTTACTCTATGTGTTAAGTTCTTCATTTTTTCTTACAGCCGAATAATATTCCACTGGGTTTAAGTACAATGCTTTGTGCATCCATTATTTGTTGATGGGCCCTTGGGTTGTTCCCAGCCTTTGGCTATTGTGAATAATGCTGCTGCAAACATTGGTGTACAATATCTGTTAGCAACTCTTTTTTTCACCTAGAAATGGGACTGCTGGGTCAAGTGGTCATTCTATATTTAACTGTGGGAAACCACATTACTGCTTCCCATAGTGGCTGCACCAAGATTTATTCCCACTAACAATGCACTAGAGTTCCAATTTCTCTGCATCCTCTAGAACACATGTTATTTTCCAAATTTAATAATAGTCTTCCTTGTGGATAAGAAGTGTTATCTTATTGTGGTTTTATTTTGCATTTGCCTAAAGACTAATACTATTGAGCATCTTTTCATGTGTTTATTGGCCATTTGCATTTCTTCTCTGGAGAAATGACTATTCAAGTACTTGTCCATTTTTAAATTGGATTGTTTGTCTTTTTGTTGTTGCACTGTAAAAATTCTTTCTGTATTCTAGATATTAAACTCTTATCTGATATATGGTTGCAACTATTTTCTCCCATTCTTAGGTGTAGGTTGCCTTTTCACTTTCTAAAATATTTTCTTTGATGCACAAAAGTTTTTAATTTTAATTTATCTATTATTTCTTTTCTTGCTTGTGCTTTTTGTGTCATACCTAAGAATCCACTGCTGAATACCAGGTTACGAAGATTTTCCATTATGTTAACTTTCTAAGAGTTTTATAGCTTTAGCTCATATTTACGTCCTCTTATCCATTTTTTAAAGGAGGTACTGGGGATTGAACCTGGGACCTCATACATGGGAGGCAGATGCTCAACCACTGAGCTACATCCACTCCTTCCTCAATCCATTTCAAGTTGATTTTTGTATATGGTATGAGGTAAGGGGTCTAACTTCATTCTTCTGCATGCAGACATCCAGGTTTTCCCAACACCTTTTGTTGAAGAGACTCTTCTTTCCCCACTACATGTAATTAACACCACTGTCAAAAATCAACTGGCCATAGATATGTGAGCCTATTTCTGGACTTTCAACTCTGTTCCATTGATTTGCCTAGCTCCATGCCAGTACCACATTGTTGTGATTGAGGTTGGAACATCTCCCTGGAATAAATAAATGGATGAGCTCAGGGTAGGAGGAGTGAAGTCTCAAACATATAGGATACAACTTAGCTGAAAACTCCTCAGGAATGCTGAGGTTCTTGAAATCAAACTGAGCATCTTTGGGGTGATGAAATATTTAAGGAAAAAGTAATTAGCATTTACTTTGGGCCCAAGGAGACCAAAACCAGGGAAATGGAGATTGCCTTCCTTTTTATTATTAATTTTGTATCCTGTGTTAATTATAAGCCTGGCATGGGATTTGTGACATGTCTTCTCCACCATTATTATGAGTATAAATTTCTTGAGGACAGAAGTGATTTATCACACATGCATCCCCACACTACCTATTGCAATACAGTGCCTTGTACATAGTTGTCTGTTAATGAGAATTGTTGTGTGGTGTTTTTTTTTTTTTAACTTTTTATTCTAGTAAGACATATACAATGCAGAATTTCCCATTTTAATCACTTTTAAGTATACCATTCAGTAATATTAATTGAATTCACAATATTGCACTAATATCATAATATCCATTACCCCAACTTTTTTTATCACCTCACATAGAAACTCTGTACCCACTAAGCAATAATTCCTTCTTCCCCTCCCCCATCCCAGTTCCTAGTAACCTGTAATCGCTGCATGATATTTGTGTCTTCCAGGTATTTCATATAAGTGAGATCATATAATACTTGTCTTTATATATATACATATATGGTTCATCGATGTTGTAACATGTATCAGAATTTCATTCCTTTTTACAGCTGAATAAAATTCCATTGTGTGTATATTCCATTTTTAATTCATTATTCTGTTGTTGGACAGTTGGTTTTCTTTCACCCTTTGGCTATTGTGAATAATGCTACTATGAACACTAGTTTTGATTCATTGGATTCTGAATGCCCTACATTATCCAAATGCTCCATGGGGGTTAAGTGGGAATTCAATAACTTATTTTAATAATTACAAAAAATATTTCATAGTCTCTAAAAATATCTTTTTCTCTAAATTTCTTACACAGGGTACCCTGGAGTACTTGACCTTCTAATGCATAAATAAGATCTTTATGGCTTGTGGTATTTCTTGTGCCCTTCCTTATCAGTATCCCCCATACATTGGACAAAAGGTTTGAACCTGCCATCTCCAAGGTCAGCATTGCTCATCAGTGATTAAGAATTAAGCAAGTAAATAAACTTTGGGTTTTCATTTCTCCTTACTTAAAATTTCTTCTTTTGTCTTTAGAATACATTTCAAAATCTTTAACATGGCCTATGAAATCCCATAAGACCTAGCTTCTGTCTACCTTTCCAGTCTCTTCTTGCCCTTCTGCACTTCTATTTTGTGCTGTAACTTTAAAGAAAATCATTCAAATACTCAAAAATGTTGCTTTTATTTTAGTTTCTTCCCCATCAGGGTCTTCATACTTCTGGTTCCATCTTTCTAGATTATTCTCCCTTTCATCCATTTATTAGATTTTTTCTCCCCTACTTTAAAATGGAAGTGATCTCTGCCTTATGCATTTCCCAGGCTATTTTTTTAAAAGGAGATTTAGATTACCTAATGTCACATAAAAATTATAGGGGATTCCCATATGCCCGACCCCTCCTCCTTCTACACTTTCCCACCTTAACAACATCTTTCATTAGTGTGGTACATTTGTTACAATTGATGAACACATATTGAAGCATTGCTGCTATGGATTATAGTTTAAATTATAGTTTACACTCTGGCTCACCCAATTTTATAGGTTATGACAAAATGTATAATCGCCTGTATCAGTCATTACAGTGTCATGCAGGACATTTCCAATGTCCCAAAAATGCCCCCATATTATATCTATTTTTCCTTCTTCTTCCCTTCATAACGTCTGGTGGCCAATACCTTTATATCAATGATAACATTTTTCCATAGCTAGAGTATTAATGTCTATAATATCATAATTATAAATTTACTTTAGTCCATTGTTCATTCTCCATTCTTGAGGATTTGGGGATGCTGATGGCCCCTCTGTTTCTAATTGAGAGGGGCTTAGATCCCATGGGGCAGATTGATGGAACTGTCTTACTTGAAATTGCAGACACTCTCTGTTCCTTGAGATGGGTGTTGTCTATGATCATCATCTTGTTAGTTGTCCTGAGTGAGTCCAGTGAACTAAAGAGTAGGTGTGGCAACTCAGCTGAGATTCAGGCTCAACCAACACATGAGTAGACCAAAGATTTGTCTCTGGGACATATATTTAACAAGTATAGTGTTAATTATAGTTTCAAATAAAAGGGGCAGAATAACCATGTATAGTGAAACTATAAATGAGTCTAACTCTGTTACACTGGGGAGCATAAATTCCAAAGTAAGGCCCACTGACAGGGTGCCAAATTTCTGAGTTTGTCTGCCTTGCTTATAGTGTCTAGATGTCTCTAGAACCCTGAGGAACCCCACTGTTTGAGATACTGTTTACTGTGGCAGTCAATGAGATCCTGCTGAGATGTGCATAAACCTAACCTCTGGAATGACCACCTGACTCGCTTTGAAATCTCTTAGCCATAAAAACTCATTCCTATTTAATATTTCCCCCTTTTGATCAATTTTTTTTCCAGATGCACTGCTAGTTGGCACTTGGTAATAATCTCTTGTTGCCAGGATGGTTCATCCCCAGAAGCCATGTCCCATGCTGGGGGGCAGGTATTGCATTTATAGGCTGAGTTTGGCTTAGAGAAAGGCCATATTTGAGCAACAAGGAGCATTTCAGGAGGTAACTCTTAGGCAATGTATAATATTAGACTAAGTTTCAATTTCACAAGAAAAATATAAGCAAAATCATCAATATCAAGGGCCTGGTGTAATGGTCTCTCTTCCTTCACTAGTCACTGCCCATGTACTCAGGGGATTCTTGCCAATCTATTAGAGAATGTAGCAAGACTCCCAGGATTGGAATTCAATATTCTTTCCATTATTGTGTGGGTCTCCACCTACTTAGAAAATGCCCCATGAACACTTGAACATATTCATATGCTTTAAAGGCATGCCCCAGGTGCACCCCTCCCCACACATCCCCCATTATTGACACCTTGCACCAGTAATCCTCCCTTGCCACTCCTAGGCTATTGAGAAGATTAAATATCAAAGGATCAAAGGCTATCTAAAAATAAAAAAGTATTTTGTAATTGCAGGACTCTAGTCCTGGAGACTCAAGCTACTGTCTAGGGTGAAGAATGTAATTTCTGAAGAAGTAATTGTACAGTTGAAACAGAAAAAAGCCAGCAAGGTAAATTAAGTAGGCAAAAGAGGAAATGGAGCTGGGCAGCAACTGTATAGTGATCCAGAACACAGAGGTAGGTCCAAAGCATGGCTGTTTTTGACCACATGACCTTGGATAGTCACACCTTTTCAAAGTTCATTTTCTTCATCTGTAAAGTTAGGTATATGATAGTGTCCTACTTGTTAAAAGTTTTTATAAATATTATAACTATAAACATTTAATGCATATTAAATATTATGGGAACTATTATTATGAATTCTGTCTGCGATAGGTTTTATTTAAATCCCAGTAGAATACCCAGTGTTCTAGGGTGCAGTTTGTTACATGCTTTTGAAATTCAGGAGCAAGATCTGAGTGGATGATTTTGATTTGGGAGTTAAAGTGTACGAAGAACTTGAAGTCCTAGGAATGGATAAAATGACAGGGAGAGTGTGAAGGGTGAGAAGAGAAGAGATATTAATCTCAACATTTAGAGCATGGGAAGAAGAAGAGAAGCAGAAAAGGAGACTAAGAAAATGCTGCCCTTAGGAAAAATCAGGAGACGGAAGTGTCAGGGAAGTCAAGGCATTATATTTGAAGAAAACTCAGTCAATTTGGTAGAATCAGTAGCCTTGTGGCATACCTCTACATTTCCAATCAACCATGCATGTGATTAAAATGAGACCTTAGAAAAATGACAGGTGGTTATATATCACAGAGCTTCAATGGTTTCTGACAGAGTCAAATTTCTAAATATTATATCTGCAAAAGTCAGAACCTCATGAACTGATATAATCTGCACTCTTCTTGAGACAGGAAACTTTGTTATCTTCTTTGTAGGATGGCACTGTTCATGACATCTGTGTAATAAAATTATCCAGACTTCAAAAATAAATTTAAACTATAGAAATTTTTTGACTATGGGTTCCTGCACCAGCAAAATATATTTTTGAGTTACTTAGAATTGTGGGTAGTTTAATTAAAAGATACTTCTCTGTGAATATTATAGAGATAAGAGACCTGCAGCCATGGTGAGGTGCCTTATCTGAAAATGCAAAAATAACAATTGGTAATATTATCTTCTGGATTGGATTTTTAAATAGAATAGCTGTAATGCCCCATAAAGCAGCACCCTTAATTTGTAAAGTCAAATTACCCTTCTCTGAATCCATTTGCTGGTTTTAGTTCTGGCTGAGAAAAGAGAACATGAAACTTGAAATAAGATCTTTGCATAAAAACATGTACGATTAGCACCTGATGTGCAGAAAATGGCAATCTGCTAACAGGCATCAGTGAGTGGCCTGGCAATTTGTTGAAAATCTCATGGGTAGACTTATATTTAATCATACACAGAAGAGCAAAGTTTCTATTCTCAAAGGAAATCTCTGGTCTCCATGGGCTAATGTGGATGATGCTGGCAATAATGCAGTTATAGATAATTGCCATTTTGCTGACCTTTGTGTGGGAGGGGCCATTAAATTAGTAATGCCATGTTGCCACGATTTCACCAGGTTGGAATCAAAAGGTGCTTTACCTTGCAGTGAAATGGGAAACAGAAAGCCAGTCTCTCGCCGCTCCTGGGCCACTAACCCTATTTTCCTAAGCTTGCAGTATTTTGAAAGCTGCTCTGTCTGACCTTTGAAATTGCATTCAAATCCTTCTCTGAAAATCCTCAGACAGTAACCAATCTCGTATGGTGAGGGCAGCTTGAGACTGTGAAAGGAACATATAATTCTGATGGGTCTATTGAATATACTGGAAGGCATCTTAAAGTGGAATAACACAATTGATTTCAAAAGCCACACTTCCCTCAAAAAGTCACCAGCAAGGGTAAATTGGATGGGAAGTCCTAAAAACTGAGTTCCTTGGGCTTTTTTTCTTATCCTTGACTTGGTACCAGTAAATTTCCCTCAATCTCCTTTTATTTCCTGGCTTGCTCTTTTCCCATTCATGTACTACAGTAGAATGTAAACAACTGGTTCATTTGCAATCCATTACAACATTTATAAGACTGCCATCCTCATAAAGACAAGGTTGATTGTTAGGGACATGCTATTTCCACAGTCTAACAGCTTCTTATCTGACATATTGCATATGGATTTTAAATTTATAATTCATCATAATTTGGTCCACTTGAAACTGACCCAAAAAAACAAACATGGGGATTTTTAGGGGTGTGAGTTGCTTTGCTTTTAAGAATAACAATTGAAACATGACTAATTACTCAAAATGAACCTCCTCCCTTTGTCTCTTTTGAGTGAAAATATTTTTAGTCAGTTCCTAGAGCTGTACATTTTGATTCTGACACTTCCTTCCTGGTATTTACACTTTTATTCATAAACTTAGAAATTGACAAGGTATTGAAAGTATCTTTCTAGAATTCCTATTTTAGGACTTTGCACCAAAGAGGGAAAGCTTAGTTGCCTCTACTGCATTAAACCTTAATAAGTTAAAACTTCAGTTGTTTCGGTATGAGAGAGGGAGGGTGGGGATGGGTATGTCTTTTTAACTAATACCATGTCATCTTCTTAATCATGCTGATTCTGAATAATTCAGCCTCTATGGAATTTGCAGACCCAGAATCTATAGCACTCTCTCCCCCAGGGGAAGGTGGGGTGGGGGGTGCAGTTTATTATTACTGAGCCTGACAAGAGAGCACTCTGGCAGGTTAATTGCTACAGGGGGACAGGCTGGGAGTTTGCTGGTGATATACAGAGACTAAAGGGAGTGAAGGAGATTGACTATGCCTGTTACAGCACAAATATCTTCATGCACCTTAGGTTTCTCAGAAACAGATAAGAAATAAATTTTCGCTGTTCATTTTCTGTCTGCGCAATACAAATAGCCTTCGTCTGAACATGGTGACTGCAGCACAGAGTCTTTTAAAAAAAAGAGGAAATTTTAAAATTAACATTATTACAGACATTCCTGCCTGAAAGTACTGAAAATCAATTTCAATATATTTTGCATTTTAATGAATTGCCAAAGAGATAAATCAGCTGTGTATGAGGAATGTTTGTCTGGCAATGATGTTTTCTTATCCTATCTTGTCTTAACTGATAGCATTTAAAATGACACCAGTATTAACTGAAGGCATGGGAAATGTAACTGCTAGTTAATGAAGTAAATGCATGCTAGTTATGCAGAATTAAAAATTTGCCTTAATATACTAAGGGTAACATTGTCTCCGTGTTGTATAACCTCCTAATTCCAAAGTAGTAATATTCAATATTTTAAATGGTTGAAAGGAAAAGTAACATTGTTGCCTGAACTATAGTTAAAGGCCACTATGCTTTGATCCCCCAGTGGAAACAAGATGCAAATACTGTTGCTTTTATTTCACTCTGTAAACAACAAATTTCAACTTCGGAGCCTTTAGGGAGTCTTTGGCAAAGGCAGACTCTCACACTTCTTTTCTATTAAGAAATTAAACAACATAAGTTTTCCAATCTGTCAGCCCTTTGCACTGTTTAAAATTAAATAGCTGAAAGAGGAAGTCAATTTGCAAATGTTATTGGTTGTAGCTTCTTCGCCTCGTATCTGTCATGCTAAGCACATAGTATATGCTCATTCAAAAATTATTGGACAATGGATAATTGTCCTCCTTTTGATCTTTGTCTCTCTGAACAACAAAGAAATCACATTTTCCACTCTGTATGTATATGTGTTTAACCATGATAAGACTTTATAAAGCCACACTCTGTATTAGCATATATGAAATGCATATGCAATTTTTTCCTTATGTCTTTTGCAAGGATATAATCCATTTCTAACTTCTTATTGTTTTCACTAATTGCATTTCACTATCCTGTAGGTCATGAGTTGTCTTCCTTTTTTGTGTGTTTAAAACCAAACAAAACAGCCTATGTCTTTCTTGGGAAATATTTTCTCGAAAAGGAGCAAATGACATATCATTGGCAAACTCAAATTAGGCAGCAACAAAAGAGGCAATTTATATCTTCCCATGCACTACAGAGTGTTTTAAGTCTAGAGGTCATGAGATGTCCTCTAATTTAGCAATCTATAAATGAATTAGAAAAACTTTCCTTATGAAATCATTTGGCCCAGAAAGACTTGC
>JAQZBX010064354.1:0-16508 GCA_029593785.1 Cabassous unicinctus
AGTTTTTTCTGAAATTATTTTTTTTGTCTTCAAACTGTGAAGAAAAAAATGTCATTCCCCTTTATTATATCCATGTAACTTACATCAATTATTAACCCCTATATGACACTCTAGACAGCTATTTATCTGACCCCTGAATCCCTTTAGAACAGCTATTCTGGCTTCCTGATATTTGTATTGGTTCTGGTATATGAAGCAGTCCTCTTACCTAATTGTCTTGGTTTGCCAGTTAATTCACTTAACTTACGATTTTCAAATTCTTGACCATGAAACAACTAATGATGTATCACTTTGACCATACAATGATAACATAAAAACAAGCAAAGTAACAGATCTAAGTAGAAGAAAGATTGATAGAGTGAATAGGGTGACAGGGGCCACCCAGGGAGACCTCAGAGGACACAGGGCAGCTAGTACCAAATGAATTTCCATCTCTTCATTCAGTTTATTTTCTTGAGGCCTAATAGCATATGTTACACTCTCTCCCCAAGAATATTTCCCTGTTAGCCCTACTTACCATGTGATCCTTCACTGCATTCTTCCACTCTGTTCCTCAGTCCCAAGAAAGTCATTATTTCCTTTTTCATATTCTCTACTCCAGAATATTAGCTCTAGAGTTTTATTTATCTCACTTCTTTGCAAACTCCAATTTATTTATAGATTTTAAATAACTTGTAAATGCCTTATTTGCCAACTTATTTCTCTAGTTAGAGTATTTTAAGGCTATTAAGAGTCAAAGAACTATTCTGAGACTCAGTGCACATTAGAGTTAGAAAAATACATGCTCCCAGGCCTAACCCCAAGAGCCTGGGGTAGGCAACTCTTAGATGGGTCTTGGACATGTGTATAATTTTAAAAGATCTCAAGTGATTTTGATGCAGTGTCCTTAATTAAGAACCAGTGGTATGAAATATTGTCCTGCAAAGAATAATGCTCAAACCTTGGAAGTCCCTTAGTCCTATTTTCTTTTGTTCAAGACTTATATTTATACAAAGACCAGCTGTGGTAAACAATAGGAAGAATTTTGCTATTGTGTATGATCAAAGAGGCAAACACCTTCCCCTCCGTATAGTGGATAGTGAAACAAAGTTGATCACTACTGATTTTCTTTTGATGTATCTTTCAGAAAAATATGACTATATAGGCAGACTCCTAAAACCAGGGGAAGAACCGTCAGAATATACAGATGAAGAAGATACCAAGGATCACAATAAACAGGATTGAACTTTGTAAACAACCAAAGTCAGGGGCCTTCAGAACTGCAATTCTTACTCACTTTCACAGAATGTTCAGCATCTTTGGGTATAGTTCACCTGCTGCGAAAAACACTCAACAGATTGTATACAAGATAAATGAATCTCACTATGAAGATTTGAATACTAGACACTATTTATGCTGCCAAACTTGTTGCAGTTGTTTGTAATGTCTGGTGGGGCTTCATAATCCTGAAAAAAAGGAGACAGGGATAATTTAAAGAGAAGAAAGTCTTGAGGTTTCTTTTCTTTCTCTCTTTCTCTTTCCTTTCTTTTTCTTTCTTTCTTTCTTTTAATCAAAAACAACCAGATATGTATTTGCTACTCTTAGAGTGTACAAATCTCCTCAAAAAAACAGTAAGGGACTCTTATTTCACATGCTGTGATTTTGTTTTAGCCATGAGGATGGAGGAGACCGGGGCAGGGGGAGGGGTATTGCCCATCAATTTGAATAGTTTAGGTAAAGGAAATATTAAAATGTGAATTCCCAAACTTTTCTCTTGGGTTTTGTTGGAAAATTTTAAAAAACCTCTATTTCTAGGAAATCTTTGGAAATTAGGAGAAGGGATTTCAAGTGGATTTGAGTCAAAGCTATTTCCCCAACAGTAATATCATTTGAAACCAGAATTCCTTCCCTTCCCCTAGATCAAATCATTATGAATTGTGCCTTATTTCACTTATATAGACTTGAATTATTTTTAGGGAAAGCCCCTATATCAATTCAGAAGTCACTACAAGCAGCATTGAGACTGAAGTTGGAATATTCTGTTGACCGCAAAACCTTGATGTCATTCTGTGTATATAGAATGTAAAAGGAATATTCAGTGTTACTGCCATATATGTTAATATACACAAACTCAATTAGCATTGTAATGGCCAAATGCAATCCCCCATGCTTTCCTCTTTTCAAAAAAAGTGAAAAACAAATCAACTTTAGCCCCCAACAGCTGCCTAATTTAAGGAGTATGACCCTCATATCTCAAGGGTGTGGGTGCATGGGGACATGGTGTGTGTGTGTCTGTATGGGTGTGCCTGAATGTGTGTGAGAGCGCCTGGGAAGGGACTCTTTCTGCAGATACTGTAAATACACGTACCATTTTAATAAAGCATGTACGATAAACCAAAATAAGCTTGAGTTGGACTTTATATATAAAACTGTAAGCCAGTGCATTCAGATATGGTAGTCAGGATTGTGCATTTGATTCAAGATAAGGAAAAATCTTGGACATGACAAGCAGGCACTGGTTAACCAAGTTGTACACATTGTACCACATTTACTGTAACTTTAGGAAGGAATTCCACTTTGTGGAACATTCTCAAGAGCTGAAATTATTCAGGTAAGAATTGATTTATAAAATGTACATATTTTTACTTTATATTTTGATGCCAACTGGTTATACTAGTTGTAATAGCACTCCAGGCTGTAGTTACTGAACACAAAACAATAAAGACTATTATACTGATAGATATTAAATTCTTCAATTTTTAGATTGAAAAAGCCCCTACAAGAAGCCCTATATTGGTCAATTATTTGGTTTCATCATGACTATTTTAGGTTCTTAGTTGGGGACAAGTTGTACCAAAAAGGCAATTCTATTTAACAAGTCACCAATTTTAAAAAAGACTTCTTATGGGCATAATATATGCAGAAGCCATCAAAGAAAGGAGAACTTTTAACTGCAATAATAAGCTAAAGTATGTAAAATACTGCATTCTATAATATTCAGTCTTGGAATGTTTTGTTGAAAAAGAGGAGCTTCAGCAAAATCTTCACTGTGAAGAGTGGTTGTAAAGACTGAAAAGTGTTGGTAAATGCTCTGTGTGTTTTATGTAAAATACTTTCTAAACAACAAAAATTGTTAAAGTACTTGTCCTCTGTAGTAAACATATATATATATATATATGAATCATTTGAGCCTAAACTTTAATCTACACATGTGAATCTAGAAACCTTAAGTATTCATGCCGTAAAAATTATGCAGTCTGTTAAGAAAAATGAGTAATTTTGTGTTTTGGACTTGAAATAAACAGTGTTCTATAGATAATCCTCAGTTTCAGTTAAGTGTTTCTCATTCAGGTAGTCTTTAAGCGGATGGGAATTGTGGTGGTATCATTACTGTTTTCCCCTTAGCCAGTATTTCCCAAGCTTGCCTGGTGATTGGAATCACTTGAGGTGCTTGAAATACAGATTCTTGTCACCCAATCCAAATCAACCACTAATTGAACCAGAATCTAAAGAGAATGGGCCTCAGAATCTTTATTTGTGAGGAATACCTCTTAAAAGTCTTAGGAATAGGCACATTTGAGAAACACTACATTTTCTTTTCAAGCTGTATTGTTCATCTTTGTCATCCACTTGGAAAGGAACTTAACTTGGATAATTTTGGTCTGGTTCCCTGTATTTGGTTTTGTATCATTCCCTAAACTTCCTTAGGGTTTCTGAGTTCTGGTTCTGAATTTATTAATACTTAAAAATCAGGAGATTTCACATAAAAACCTAGTATGTGGCTTCAGAAAATAAATTTAATTTTTATCTTTTGATAGCAACCCTAAGTTGGCACATGTCCCAAATGAAATCTATCCTGCGTGTACTAGCCAATTTCTCTCCATTAGGAAATGAACCCATTAGATACAGGTCAAGTTTTTAAAACCTTGACTATGGTGCTAAAGATGCTTATGTTTTCTGACAGTGTCCTACCTGCCTTTCAGAGATATGCAGACTCTGACACTACACCTACCTCTACCCACAATCCAGAAAGATAAAAATGTATTGAACTAGCACAGGAGAAAATATGAGCTCTAGAAGACTTGATACTGAATTAGATTCTCCTCACCCAAGTATTCCATTTACCTCTATTGACAGCTAAGACGTACAGCAGATTGCTAAAATATATGCCATTGGCAGGTTAACACAAAGTGTATAACCTTACAGAGCTTTTATGGATCAGAATAAGCTAGCAATACTGTAATAAGGAATTTATGAAATTTATAAATTGCTTTGTACATATTGGAAATAAGCAGTCATTGATTAGGATAGTGATGGTTCTTTTCCTCCCCCTAATGAATTTAAAGTAGCAAATGCTTATGAGATAGCGTTTGAGTATATATCGGCTATTAATTTGGTAGAAGATATTAGTCACAGAGATTGTGATGTTTGTTGGTGTGTGACAAGAAAGTTCAAATAAAGACCACCCACCTTTTATTTACTGTGTTTAGACAAAAAGCATAATTCCCAGGCAATGTCAGAAAAGCCATGTCTCCAGCCCATACTTCAGAGAAGACTCTGGGCTAGACTACATTCAAGAGCACACTTGGCATACTGTGAACACTCTGGTTTAGTCTCAAGAGATTATCTTAATGTATCCCCATAAGACTCAGCAAAAATAAATCTTGGAGTTTGAAGAAGACTGAAAAATACTTGCATATGCCATTAAATATTCTTTTTTTTTTTTTAAGATTTATTTCTCCCCACCATCACCATCACCCCTTGTTTTGCGCTCGCTGTCTGCTCTCTGTTCTTCTGTGTCTGCTTGTCTTCTCTTTAGGCAGCACCAGGAACCAATGCTGGGATCTTCTGGAGAGGGAGAGAAGCGTTCAATCTCTTGTGCCACCTCAGCTCCCTGGTCTGCTGCGTCTCTTATTGTCTCTTCTCTGTGTCTCTTTTTGTTGCGTCATCTTGCTGCGCCAGCTCTCTGCACGGGCCAGCACTCCTGCGCGGCGAGCAATCCACGTGGGCTAGCTCTCCGCTCAGGCCAGCTTTCTGCACGGGACAGCTTGCCTTTCACCAGGAGGCCCCAGGAATCGAACCCTGGACCTCCTAAGTGGTAGACAGGAGCCCAATCACTTGAGCCATATCCATTTCCCTAAATATTCTTTTGAAAGCATGATTTTAAATGGCTGCATAGTCTTGACGCAAATACAATTTTTGGTGAAAATACAGGATACTTTATATATGGCATGGCCCCCATTTTGTTAAAAAAAAATTAGGGAAGAGCAAAGTTTAGAAGATAAATTGACAAAATTTAAAAACTAAAAAAAAAACTAAAAAACTATGCCTAATTATAAAAGTAACAGGCTCATTGTACAGAAAGGTATAAAGAAAATAAGAATTAACCAAAAACCGGAGTTAAGCACAGTTAACCATTCCCTTTCTATAAACATGGGATCATAGTGTAGTCTCTTACTCCAAAGCTTTAGGCTCAAGATATCCATCCATTTTTACTTGACATCTCCACCTGACTGTTCCTTGATGAATGCATCATTTCCCCCCAAACTTGCCCCTGCTCTTACATTATTTATCATAGAACTATTGGTGTAGTCTCCTGATTTGTCTTCCTGTCTCTTATATTCTCAAATTCATCCTCCTCCCTATTGACAATCTAAAACAAATTTGACCTTGTCGTTTTCCTGCTTAAAGGTCTTCAGTGGCTCCCTATCTTCTAAAGAATTGAGACAAGGCTTAGGCCCTCCCATGCCTGCCTCTTCACCAGTTATCACTTCACTATCTGCTATATAACTTCCAGAATACACCCCTAACTACCCTCCCCCCATTCTGGGAAATACTCTTCCCCACACCTCACCAAGCTAACTTCCTTTCAAGCTAACTTGGTCTCAGAAACTTAGGCTTATACTCAGTGCCCCCAGACTGAATTAGGGAGCCCCCATTCCATACCTCCATAATATCCCAGGTAAATTTGTGTCACTGAATTTACTGTGTTGTGTTGTAATTATCTGTCTCCCTGATAATCTGAGGTCTTTAAGTCTTAGGGCCAGATAAACTCATGCTTTAGTTCCAATGTTTCCCCCAAACTAATAGAGTACTAGTCACATAGTGTTTGTTTAAATTGTAAAATGAGAGAGTAGAGAAATACCAATATAATTTTTAAACTGGGGCTCCAACAGAGCATATCAAGGACTGAGAGGAAAGCCTATGAGCAGAATCAGAGCAGCTCCACTTTTCTTGATTTTCTTTACAGGGTTTGTGAATAAGAATCTGAAGAGTTTCTGTGCTACCAAAAAAAAAAAAAAAAAAAATGTTGGAAAACCAATGGACTAGATGATCTTTAGTATCCTTTCAGTTATGAATATAATTCAATGATGGAACTATGCGATCTTATAAACAACCTAGTATATGACTGCTCAATACAGACTTAATGACATTGGATGAGTCATAGGCACCATATTGCAACCTTGACCTTATTGCCTATGTTTCAAAATTGTTTTGCAGCTACTCCACATTAAAATATTCCTCAGGGGAGCAGATATGGCTCAAGCAGTTGACTGCCTGCTTCCCACATGGGAGGTCCCGGGTTCGGTTCCCAATGCCTCCTAAAAAAACGAAAACAACAAGCAAAACAAATGAAAAAACCAACTCAGGGGGAGCCAATGTGGCTCAGTGGTTGAGTGCTGGCTTCCCACATGCAAGGTCCCGGGTTCAATCTCCAGCCCCCGGTACCTCAAAAAAAAAAAAAAAAAAAAAATCTTCCCCAAGGGTTAAACGGGTAACCAAAGGAAAAATGGAAGGAAGGAGAAGACATACTTTTCTCTCTTCTAACAAAAAACACTCATCAATCCCTTTGAAAGCCTACCCACATAGTTCTCTACTCAATCCTGACCGCCCCCATCATAGAGGATCTCATTTCTTGAGACTATTCCATTGGCAATTTAGAAAAAGTGAGAAGCAGATTTAAATTTAATCTTCCCAAAGACAAACTGCAATGCAATAAAAGTATAATGAAAAAAACCAATATGATATACTTTCCTAGGAAGGAATCCCTTATTTGTGGGGAAAGATCTTTGCCACACAGTAGTACTACAGGTGAGAAAAGACAAACGCAATAAAAGCTAGAAATAAGTCACCTTTCTTATGTAAGAAATACAAGAGCAGGCATTTTAATTTTCTGTGGTTCAGAAACTGGGTCTGTAGTGAATCTGCTGCTTTCTGATGAACTTGAGCAGGTTACTTAATTTCACTGAGCCTAACTTTCTTCATTTGTGAAAAAGGGACTAATAATACCTACCTCAAAGATGAGAAATAAGAAAGGTCACTAGCTTCATGGCATATATTACACTCTCAAAATCTATTTCCTCTTCCCCCTATTTTGTAGTGGTAGAAAAGCATTTTAAGTGTCTTTTTAAGAGGTTTGTAATTTTCCTATTTAAAGCAACAATCTAAACATCACTTTGTTATTTAAGCTGAAAGCCTGAAATCTAAAAAACATTCTTATTTCCCTGCAGTTTATCAGTAACAAAGTATTGATGTGTTTAGTGACACAGGGCATCAGTGCAATATTAAAGCTCAGAGATAATGCCAGGAGTCATAGTTTCCACATTTATTAGTATTCTCACATGCCCAGCTCATAATTTACTTGGACTTTGAACTCATTTGGGGTTAGGGATTATCCTGAAATATCTGCATAACCTGTGTTAATCTGTAGATGAGATGTCAGGGGCAGAATTTAGAGATTATATTAAATTGAGAAAACATCTCATTACTCTCCTGACCATATTCACTGTAGAACACTAAGCACATTGTGCATAAGTTAACTATTTTTAACTAGGAGCAAAATTGAAAATGCCAGATGACAGCAATGAGTTCGTCAGTGTGTTTGCTTCACACATTCATTTGCATTGTTTTAGTTGGCCTTTCAACTGCCACGAAATAATTCAGAATCATGTCACAGTCCAACTTGTGTTAAGCAAAACCAGTGATTAAGCTAGATAAATGGCAAATATACTGTGGAAGATTGTTCTCAAATGACATTAAGAGTCTCTTAAATTAAAACTTCAATTATCCTAAATGAAAAATCACTAGATTCACATATCTCTAACATTCATTCTTGAGCAGCCAGATTTTAGTTCAAATTGGAATTTGCTATTTCCTAATTATTAGTGCCTTCTGAAATTGTGTTTTACTTCATTTTTGTAATTAAATAACAAATCCCTTCTTGACTTAGTTTCTGAACTCTGAAAAACATTTCATCCCTGAAATATAATGCTGTTGTCAATGTGTACCATTGTTCCAAATAAAATCTGAAATAACTTTTCCCTAGTCTCTGAAATAACATTTTATCAGATGTCATGAGAAAATGACCAAGAGGAAAGATGAACATAATCCCTTGACTCTCAATGACACCACAGTCAATGTGAAATTTAGGTTGAGAAGTATATAACTATATTAGTCAGCCAAAAGGGGTGCTGATGCAAAGTACCAGAAATCTGTTGGCTTTTATAAAGGGTGTTTATTTGGGGTAGAAACTTACAGTCACAAGGCCCTAAAGAGTCCAACTCAAGGTACTACAAGAGGTACTTTGTCACCAAAGTCTGTTGCCACGTGTTGAAGCAAGATGGTTGCCAAGATCTGTGAGGGTTCAGCCTTCCTCTTTCCTCTTAAGGCTCTGTGGGCCCAGCTTCTTCTGATCTCAGCTGTAGGCTGGAGGGCTCATTTCTTTCTGGACTCAGCTGCTGTGGTCTCTTCACAAGTTCAGCTGTAAACTATCAGGTGAATGGCTCATCTCATTTCCCAGGGCCGCAGGATCAAAGCTGACAAGTTCTTTCATCTTCTGTGTCTTTGGAGCTCTCTCTATTCCTCTGTGTATCTTCTGTCTGCCTTGTTCAGTGAGTGTTCTTTTATATAGCCCACCAAGGAGGCAGGGACTAATGACATGGTCGAATCAAATCTCTAATCTTGATTTGATCAGGTAAATGTAAAGCCTTTGAATTTAAATCAGTCAAGGGGTATCATATCCAGAGGAACAGACCATTTTACAAATATAATCAATATCTCCTTTTGGAATTCATAAATAATATCAAACTGCCACAATAACCCAGTAAGTTTATTCAGAATCACTTGCATTGACTTCAAGATTGATTTTTTAAAAATATTTCTAAATTATTTTTAAGTAAATTTAACTACAGAAATAACATGAAATCATTCTCATAGGGGAGGGGGAGGACTCAAACATTGCAGCTATTGGAATGTTTGAATTAACCCTTCTCCACCTCCGATTCCCAGTTCCTCTCCAAAGCTGACCACAGTTTTCTTTTTAATGTGTATCCTTCTGACTCTTTCTAAGCATTTACATTCATATAGCTATACCCGTGGGAATACTGCAGAGCTTAAGGTCCTGAGTCTGTAGACATATTGCCTGGGTTCAAATCTGTAAAATTTTATATAATAATAGCACCCACCTCATAGGGATGTTTTGTAGATTTAAATGAGTTATTCGTGGAAGGCATTTTGAAAAGTATCCGACACAAAGTAAGCACTATAAAGTGTTAGCTATTATGATTTTCCCTCCCCCTCTTTATTTATTTATTTATTTTTACATAAATGGCATCCTACTGTGTATTTTGCAAAGTTTTTAGTTTAATTCATAATGCATATAGGAAACATTTCCATAGTATTACAGATTTTTAAAAATCTACCTCTTTCTTTTTGACTGTTATAAACAAGACTGATTTCCATATGATTTTAACAGTTCCTTAGTACCCATTTGAAAAATCTTCATTTACCCAATACTTTATCCCTTTTTCTGATGAAATGAACTAGTATCTGATTAGGGAGCTGGAAAAAGTGCTTGGTAAATGAAAAAGCCTTATGCAAATGTTATTTGCATGGATTTCTTCACCGAGTGAGTATCAGCTAGAGAAGGGGGTGGGAAGACCCTAAGTCACCTGGGATATGCCCATTACCCTTGACAGCCTCCATTTATCTTTGTGTCTTGACTGCATTTACTGAAGACGATGACACCAGACACACAGCAGTCACTGGCTCTTGTGTTCCTATTCCTTGATAGAAGCTGCGTGTGTTCACTAAAGAAAGACAAGGGGAGATGGATGACTGACAAAATGATTGAAAATGATTGTTTACGTGGTGAATCTGCTACCTTTGGAACTTCCCCTTTATGGACCCCAAAAGGATACTGCTGGCAGCCACCCCCCAGCTGAGCTGGAAGAGGATGGAGAGTGCCCTCCTTAGGTGGGTGCTTCACACTCCAGAGAGCAGAGATAAAAGCGTGCTCTGAAAGGGCCAAGGGGAGATTCTTGTTAAATACAGTGGGAAAGGGATACACTAGAAGGGAAAAAATTACCTGAAAAGAATAGTGACTTGCTGATGAGCACTAATGACCTGAAAAGACATGACACTAGCGACTGTTTGATGGTGGTTTTGACAATGTACTGAAGGTCTGGGGTAGAAATCCTGCCTGGGCAGCCGTGCTGGGGAGGTCTGGTTCCCAAAGGGGAGTGAACCGATTTCCAGAAAGGAGAGCCCGGGAGGCTGCTGGAGGGAGGCCAGCCCGGCCCAGAGGCCAGCAAGATTTCAGGCACCCTGTTCCCTTCCAGGGCAGGCTCTAGGGACCTCCATTTCCATTTGTAGGTTCTTTCTCAGAATTACTCTTCTGTCCTCATTTTACTCCACACCATCAACACTTCATTGTCAAAATAAAAATTCTCCTTCCTTAACTTTCAGGGCACCAGCTTCCCATGGATTTCCGCCTCTCCTATTTTTCCTTCAAGACTGACTCCAAGAAACCTTTTCTCCAGGAAGCCTTTACTCACCCCACGGTGTCCGTGCCTTCTGGGTGAGGGTGCCTGCTCTTTGCTCCTTGGCATCCCCACTTACCTTATCATAGCATGATCGCACTGTATTGTCGCATCTATTTATGTTTTTCTCTTCCTACTCCCTTAGACTCCCTTGTCCCACCTCATGAGCTCTATGAAGTAGAAATTGGATCTTATCTATCTTTGTATCTCTAGAATAGAATATCTGCTCATAAATATTAATGAATAAGGGAATGAATTTCTCTGAATTAGTTAACTCCTTAAATTAACCTCAGAAACATAAAAGCCCTTTAAGGTGCTCCAAAAGACATATGACCTAAAGTAAGAATCACTCCAGCTTTCTCCAGCGCAAACCCACCTTTATGAGGCTGGTTCAGAACTAAGCCTTCATGTGACTCTTTTGGGAATTGGGGACCAAAGATCTGCCTAGGACACACTGGCATTGTGCTGTCCACCAAGTTGGAAAGCACTCCTCATCCTTAGCCAGATGGTCTTTGGGCTGATATTTCCTACCAGGCACATGTCAGAGCTGAGGCAATTGTGTTCCAGAGGTTATGAGAGAAAAGTTGCTGGCGATCATATCTAAAAGAACTAAAGCCTTGTTTCTGTTTATGTGGCAAAGGTTTTCAGAACAATTTACCTTCTCAAGAAGTGTACACACAGCTTCCCTGGCAAGGCCACAGCAGGAGACAGAGCACGAGCCTGTGGTTATGTAGAAAACCCTGTTTGTGCTCTGAAAGAATAACGTCCTACTCAGCACACTCTCCAGGGTGCCCAGAGGGTAGCAAACATACACTATTTCTTATTAGAAATAAGAGCAGAAATCTGAGTCCTAGTGGGAGTTTTCAAATGGGTCTCAAGACTAAATGAATGGTGTGTTTCTTCAGCCAAATGTAGTGAGTAAAGGAATGTTTCATTGGGCCCAGCAAGGATACTGAACTTTTCATTTTTACAAATGGTACCATAAATGTGTTGTCTAAGGGTCAGGGTGAGAGTTAAAATATTGTATTATCAAAGGATTGCTCCCCTTGCTTACCACCCCTTGCAGTACAGCTGTCTGATGCTTCTCATTTGGCAGAAGGGAGACAGACAGCACATTAGGGCATCCAAATCTACCCCATACTTCAGATCTCAGAGTCTCCAGAGAATCCTAAGGAGTACAGAGCTGATCTGATTTGTTAGCACAGCAGAAAGCAACACAATTCCAAGAGAGTAAAGAGGTGAAAAGAGCAGTTTTCAAATGAAGTCTTGCCCTGGCCTTCATTCCCGGGTGCATAAACTTTTACTTTCCTTTGACATCCCAAGAACTGAGTGTGTTCATTTCCAAACTCTTAGGCAGTGATTCTTCAGAGGATGTCACAAACTCCAACTCCACCCTGCCCCATTTCATCCTGAATGTGGTATATAAAATAAGGGTATTCGAAATTTTCCTCCAAACTGGCTTAGTTTCTGAACATTAACTTTGCAGTCACCAGCACTTCCCTTGCAATTAAGTTTAGCCCAGGTTTTTATCTTGTTGAAATAAATCATGTACCCGGAATTTCACACAAAGAAGGAATATTTTCAAAAATATTGAGACATTAGGTAAATTATGGATCTAAGCTATTGAAAAGCCATACTCTTTATTCATCACCAAATACAAAGTAGGGCTTAAGTTTATGAGGCTCTAACATGAGTTTCTTACCTGGCTATCCAACAGGCTATTGAAGCAGCCAGGAAATAACTCTTTGGAAAGTTAGGCAAACACCGTCTTTGGAAACTCTAGGTTCTTTTGGAACCTCATAAGGTCATGGAAACTATATTTGACACATCCACTTTGTAACCACGTGGAGCAGGTACATATTCAAGCCACAAACTCAAGAATACAATATGTAGATCTTTCTTCCTTTTCCTGTAACTCAACTCAGTCTCTATTTTGAATTTTCATTTCCCTTTGTGGTGGTCCCCATATCCTCCACAGCTCCTCCCATCAGAAAGTAAAATCTATTTTCCAACCCTTCAAATCTGGGCTGGCCCTGTTACTTGCTTTGACCAGTAGAATGTGGTGGAAGTGCCATGTGACTTCTGAGCCTTGGCCTCAAGAAGCCTCACAGCTTTTGCTCTTATCCTCTTGGAAAACCTTAACCATACTGTGAAGAAGAAGGATGAAGGACTTGTGGAGAGAGAGGCTCAGTCATCCCCGTTGAAGACCCAGACATGTCAGTGAGTCCATCTTGGACCATCCAGCCCCAATCAAGTCCTCAGATGACTGCAGCTGCATGAGTCACCCCAGGCAAGACTAGCAGAAGAGCCACTACAGCTGAGCCCTGCCCAAACTGCCAATTCCTAGGAAGTGTGAGAAAAATCAACAGTTGTTGTTTTAAGTCACTTACTTTTGGGATGATTTGTTATATAGCAATAGATAAACATCCTTGATGATATATTAGTAATCTTAATTCCAGGAAATTGACTTTAGGTTTAAAATCAGTCAATTCAGAATTTCCTCATTCTTTGCCTTCTCCCTGAATTGGCATCTAAGTTCCAGAGAGCTCCTGTAGGAATAAAAGGGTAATATCTGTTGTAGCCGTTGGGCAATTTGATGTAATTATGAATTCCAAAAATATAATTGGATCATGCTTGTAAACTGATCTGTTAATCTGGGCATGATTAAGTTATGATTAGGGCATTGACTGAGCCATATCAGTAGGGCATTGAGCCCCACCCCTTGGTGGGTGGAGGAAGAAAATATAAAAGGCATCACAAAGAAAAGAGTTGCAGCAGTTTTTGAGAAGCAGTTTTGATGTTGGAGAGAAGGCCCCAGGAGAAAAGAAGTGAGCCGTTGGCCTGACAGTCTACAGCTGACCTTATGGAAGAACCAGAAGAGCTAAGCCTTGAGAGAAACGCAGCCCTGGGAAGAGAGGAACCCAAGAAGCCTGAACCCTGGCAAACGTCGGCAGCTGTCTTGCTCCAATACGTGGCAATGGACTTTGGTGAGAGAAGAAACTTAACGCTTTATGGCCTGGTATCTGTGGACTTCTACGCCAAATAAATACTCTTTATAAAGACCAACCCATTTTTGTTTTTTTTGTTTTTTGTTTTTTGTTTTTTAATTTTCTATATTTTAATACATAAAGGCACTTAAATTTTAATTTAAGAAGGCCAATCGCTGTAAAATGCTAATAAACAAAACAGATTTGACACTTTTATAATCAAACCCAACTAACATTATACTAAATATACATAAAGCAATACTATTTTAGAAAAAAAAGTGCCTTGTGTAAATGATTCTGAAAATATTCACTTGATGTACATTTTGTTCAAAACCTTCTATATAAAACATTAAACTATTTTCAATGACATTCCATGTTCATTTTTGGTATTTCACATTAGCGCCCCTTTGGCTAACTAATACATCTGTCATCATTCCATTTGGTTCTCCCTAGTTGCTTCTTTTTCACTAGTCTCTGAAATCATGCAGTCACACTGCATCCACTGACAATATCCCCTCATCCTAGCTATGAAGCCCATCTAGTTTTTCTGTTTCTCAGGATCTGACCAGCCACTCTTAACCACTTTTGGTTGCCTCCAAGCATGCTGGGCATACAGCACTTCCCTAAGGTTGCCAGAATTCCATCTGATCTTCTTGCCACAGTGGCATCAGGAATGTCCTGTGGGGCATGCTGCTTCCTAAGGCAGCTGGATCCCTCTATTCTCTTATCTATAAATTAATCTGGTCTGGCTATCATGATAAAGGGGCATGGGAGTGGAATAGGGCCCTCTCTTTGGGACCCTAACCAATAGCTCACTATCAATCACTTTCTCTATTTAACTCTCCTCTGTATTCCTCAGACGAGGAGGATTTGGGATAATGTTGGGCTGCTTAGGGATAAAAGACTACTCTTCTAACTTAACTTATTCTTCTATGCCTATTGCTTAGACCAGGACTTCAGCTCTCAGTATCAAAAGATCCAGGCTCTTGTAACTCAAAAATGCTTTTTCTTTCAAGTTTGAGTGCTTCTATCTTGAGTTTCAAAACCCTATATATTTAAAAACAGATCAATGACCTAAATATAAGAGCAAAAACCACAAAAACTTAGAAGAAAACATAAGGATAAATCTTCAGAAACTTGTAGTAGACAATGCATTCATGGACTTCACATAAAAACACAAACAACAAAAGAAAAAAGAGATAATTTAAAATGTTTATGCACCAAAGGACATCAAGAAAATGAAAATACAATGTACAGAATAGGAAAAAGATTTGAAAACCATTTTATAAGAATTTAATACCCAGAATATATAAAGAACTCCTACAACTCAACAACAAAAAGACGAACAACTGAACTAAAAATTGGGCCAAAGTCTTGAATTCTATAAAGAAGATACACAAATAGTAAGCACAGGAAAAGATGCTCAACATCATTAGCCATATGCAAATCAAAACCACACAATACTACATCACATCTATTAGAATGGTTATTATTTTAAAAACAGAAAATAACAAGGTTGGCGAGGTTGTGGAGAAATAGGAGCACTCCTGCATTGTTGGCGGGAACATAAAAATGGTGCAACCACCATGGAAAACAGTTTGGCATTTCCTCAGAAAGTTAAGTATAGAATTGCCGTATGACCCGGCAATCCCACTTCTAAGTATATACCCAAAAGAACTGAAAGCAGGAACTTGGACAGGTATCTGTACACCAATGTTCACAGCAGCATTACTCACAATAGTCAAAACGTAGAAACAACCCAAGTGTTCATCAGCAGATGAATAGATAAACAAAATGTGGTACATACGTACAAAGGAATATTGTTCAGATGTAAGAAGGAAGAAATTTCGGATACATACTACAACATAGTTGAACCTTGAAGTCAATATGTTGAGTGAAATAAGCCAGGCACAGAAGAATAGATATTGTATGATTTCATTTAAATAACTAAAATATACAAATTCATAGAGACAGAAAGTAGCATACAGGATACCAGGCTTGGGGGTTTGGAAGGGGCATGGGGAGTTAATGCGTAATGGTTGCAGGGTTTCTGTGGTGATGGAAAAGTTTTTGTAATGGATGATGATGATGGTAGTACACATAGAATGTGACTAATGTCACTGGATTTCATGCTTGGGAGAGGCTGAGATGGGAAATTTTATATTGTATGTATGTTACCACAATTTAAAAAGAGAGAGAGAGAGAGAGAGACTAAAGAGACAATGACTATTAAATGCAATACATGATCCTAGACTGGTTCTGAATAATGGAGGAGAAAATGCCCAAAAAGACATTATTGGGACAAAACTGGAACATAGACTATATGCTTTATATCAATGTTAAATTTCTTGAACTTGATAACTGTACTTAATGTGGTTACATATGTGAATATCCTTCTTAAGAGTTGTATTTAGGACTTCCAGGCCGAGTGGGGGTGCGTGTTTGCCGTGGGAGCCGTCCTGGGCCTAAAGAGATCTGACCCTCTCACTCACCCGCCCTCCTGAATGGAACTGGTTGTTGAGGATGCAGAGGGGAGTGGAATTATTTCCTACCCAGGAAAATGGAGGAGGCTGCCAGCAAATTTGGCACACAGCCTCAGAGAAAATTTGAAAGGTGAGGCTCTGAATAGCCTCAAGGCAGGATACTCTGTCACATTGTTGCTGTCAGGGGTTGCAGCTAACACCCCAACCAGGCTTTGAACTGAGGAGAGCTGCTGAAGAGC